>APFE030429557.1:72959-84073 GCA_000404065.3 Pinus taeda | reverse complement strand
AGTTTCCGTAAATGTAGCACAATTTACTATTTTTAGCAGTTTTTCGGGTCCTGAACTTCCGGAGCCGTTTTGAGGCCCTAAACGACGTTTTTTGGGAAATCTGGGGGGCAACATGGGTCCATGAACCATGTTTCCCCTTCCCAAAGTGGTAGTTCTCGAATAGATCTTTCTAATGAGCTATTGTACGCGTCAAACGGAGATCGTATGCCAAAGTTACGACCCCGGGAAATTGATGTACCAATTTACCCAAAACGGGGCCCACATTTTGGCGTTTCATCTTCTAGGGGTTAGGTTTTGGAATGTGAAGGGTTTTCCATTGTTTCTCAACAATAAATAGCCTTCGAGCCTCATTGTAACACAAGTTTTTGGAACGGTTCAGAGGCATGTAGCCACACATCTCTTCTCAGAGATAAGCTGCCATCGCCCTAGCTGGTTTATTTCCAATTCTGGTTGTAAGCATATTTCGGTATTTTCCATTAATGAAATGAAGTACCATTTCCGCTGCATCTCTTTATTTATGGTTGTCTCTATAATATATTGCGTTCCTATTTAAATCCGGATCATTACTGGCACTGCCAGCTCTTTACACTTGGCTCTTGTATTAATTGCTGCTGGTTCTATCACGTGAAGGGGTGAGGTCAGGGTACACTCTAGGTTCGCGCCCTCGAACTTTCCCCCTTCATCGACGACGTGGGTGTTTATTTTCCCATCCGAGCGTTGTGTTGTAACAATATGCTCCTTCCTTGTTTATTCAGAGGCGCGGAGTTTTCCAAAAACATTTTTCTTCAAACCATGCACCAGCTCTGACTTACCTTCGATCAGCCCGTCCAGAACTCCTTCGCACTGCGTAGATGCCGTAGGTTCTTCACTCTGTTGAGCTCCAGACTTGGAATTTGTTTTGGATATTACAACTCTATCTTCTGGTAAGAATGCTATCATGGAAATATTTTTTTTTGAATCGTTTTCTTTTTCCCTTACAGGTTTTCCATTTGGTATTTGTTCCATTATTCTAATGGGTCTTCTCGCTGGGCTTTGTTCCATGGTCGAGAATTATGGTGCCGACTTCCAGCAACCGCTCGTGGACTCTGGTCGATACTATTCGGGCTTTCAAATCCTACTGCTCCTTTATTTTCCTAACGGGTAAGTCCCTAGCAGCAACACTCTTGTTGATAGCCGAATTTATGGTTTTGTTGACATTGTGCTCTTTCTATGGATGGAAAAAGATGGGTTTCTCCTTTTAGCTTTGGAATTGGCCCTGCGGCCCAAGTCCTTACGTCTACTACTTTGTTTGTTGTCACAGAGATATGGAAAAATCTATATGCCATTCAAGATTGCCCTGCTCCCTTCCGAATTCAGGAAAATCTTGTCCTCGGTGTAGCAATGTCGAACCGAAGCCCTGGTTAACTTGGCTCCTAGTATATTTTGATATTCCTTCGGGCTTCTCTTAAAATTGCTATGTATATAAATTAATTTAAGGACATTGTACATGGTATAAACCCCGGTGGAAACTTCTTTGGTTTGTTACAGTTTATTGTTACTGAGCACAAATTTTGTATATCTAAATTTCCAGGTTTAAGTTAAGGTCTTTGTGGCCTGAATGTGTGTTAAATTTATATATGCTTTGCCAAAACCCCGCCACGTGGTGCACCTTCTATTGTAATTTATTTGTGCTTTACTCTTTAGGGTTCCGGGATTATGGTGACATTTATGTGGTTGATTCTATGTAATTCTCTTTTAATGCACAACTTTTGTATCACGGAATACTATTGTATTGGTTCTACGCATTTGTTTTCTTTGTGGATTTGTATAGGCCATATCCCGCATGGGATCTTTTTGTCTACTTAGCAGACTTATATTGCACGACGGCATTCGTCTTCGGGTCTAGCCCTAGGATATGGCTAGCCCTCTGTGTGAATTCGCTTGTGCATTCCTTGCTTAAGTTTCATACGCTCCTTAGAGCTCTGGTTATATTGATACCTAGCTTCAACATGAATGTTCACCTTCGAATGGTTACGTGGTTTGCTTTGATTTCATTTACTAGTCTTGGTTGCATGCTATAGGGAAAGAAAAAGGGTTCTGTTTATTTTTTTATCTTTTGTAGTTGAAACCCTTGCGAAAACTATTTTTGCCACTTCAACATTTTCTTCAAAATCTTGTAAATTTCGTTCTGCTAACTGTGCTCTAAGGGTCTAAATTTACTCCTCAAATCTTACTACATTTCTTTGCGTACATGCATTTTTAAGGAGAAAACTCCTGAACAGTGGAACTGTTGCCTACTGTGTGAATTTAGTCCAGTACGGGGTCGGTCTCTTGTCTTTCAGGTTCTGTTATAAATCTTTGAATTTTCCTGCCTATATTTTTTAATAACAGTTCCTGTAGACTCCTCTCACGGTTATCTCCTAATTCCATAATAAGGAAAACTCTTCACATCCACTAACTCTTACTATAGTAAAGATAGTTTTGAGGGAAACACCTATTTCACCCCTACTGTTCACTGTAAGGGGAACCCTCCGTCCTCTTTTATAACAGAAATATGATTCAATACAGTTCACCTGCCAGTCTTTTCCAAGGAATTCTTTACATACCTGGTATTTCCGGCTGATAGAGATCTTCTTGAAGGTCACCCAAACCTGGGTCTGCTACCAATCAACTGCCTATCCATGAGATTCGTCTTTCGAGACTAGAATCTCCCCCCTTTCTCACTTGCTAGACCACCGTCTTCCACAAGTTGCTTGCACAGTGTGCAGGGCTATCTAATCATCACTAGACTTAGCCTTCCTTCTCTTTCTTTCCTTCCTATCCCAACAGCACAGATTTTCCTCTCCTTTTCCCTTTTCCTCTGGAAACCCTTCCAATTAGGGGAGGTAGTTAGGGTTGCTCTCACAGCAACTGTTTTTTTTTTCCAAGAGGACATCTTCCTCCTTAAAAAGTTACCATCCTTTAAAGAAAACACTTTTTATCTCTCATAATGAAAAAACAAATATATTTAAAGTTCAAATGGATAATAATATCAGGTTCAGTTTATATTTACCACAGTAAACCAAATATTTACATTTTTTTCCGGGGCATTACAAACTCCAAGGGACGGTGGGTTCAGCCCGGGAGAATGAGAATCATCAAAGAGGAGTCGCATACAGATCAACACGATACTCCCGATCATAGTAATGACATCACCGACATGACCATTGAGCATCTCCAATGTAGTGTCGCGTAGTCTATATAGCATTGAAAACACTTAGAAACCTTATTAATTGCAAAATCCCCAATTATTCGGAAATCGTAAATACAATTACTTTCTGAAGCCATTCTTAAAAGAGTGAAAATTAAGGTTTCATAATGTAGAGAATGAAATTTCTCGAGGCTGTCATTCTGCAGATATACTGTGGTGTAGAGTCAAATTTAAAACGGGAATTATGTAAATAGTAAAGTAGCAAAGGATAAATTCATGATCAAGTTAGCGAGAGAAACTAAAATCGTGGAGAGCCAACCATATTGTGAATTTTTACAACAACTTATCGAATTTGATAAGTGCTTTTCCGACATCGGGCAGGGACGACATGTGTCACGCCCCCAGGCCAGCGGTAGTCTTTCAACCACTCTTGGCAAGGTGCAGCACCACCGAACACTTTTTTTTCACCAATACTTATGTTCGTGGACTACGCCTAACCACTTATTCCTACTTAGCTTGTGATTTTCAACCAAGTATTATTTATTTATCCTTTATACCAGTGAACACCCATACACATTCATTATCAATAGCAATTATAAATGATGAACACAATTGCACAGTATAAAGGGAGGGGCAACTCCTTGAACAATGAGTCCGCCCAACAATATATATTATACAATAGTTTACAATGTACAAGCATACTTGGGAAGCCCAAGTTTCATATTTAGTCAATTTTACAATCCAAGGCAAAACTCGGTTGCCTAGCTCGTCGGCACCTCCGCACGGTCGCTGCACGACTTACCAACGCTTCTTTCACCTTGTTGCATGATCATGTTGTTTTCCCAACTCGGGTGCACCTCCAAGTCGCCACACACGGGCGCGTCCAACTAAGACACACCTCCGTCCACAATCTCAACACTCCACCAAGTCACCTTGCACACTTGAACGATGGGTGGGCGCTCTCCCGAGTCACCAAGACACCCATGCCAAGTCATCACACAAAGCGGGCGCCACACACCCGTGCACGCCCTCACCCAACCGTCGGGCGCTCCTGCCCGCACCTTCACCTACAACCGCGGCTCACCGTGCAGCCTTGCCCAAGAATGGGTGCATATGAAATCTGCGCCTCCTCCTCCTAGACTTGCGCACTAGAAACCTGCGCTTCCTTGCCTTAGGGAAGATGTATGAGCGAGTTGTTTGATGATGGAATGAGCTCCATGCTCATCCAACTTATACCAAGTGTAGGCCATGGTGGTGGCTTGCCCAGCCGACCTCCCTACGCCCACGCTTCATCGCATATCACCCAAAACTTCAAGTCGGCCCTCTTCTCCACGCTGGTCGGCCTCCACATATTTTATGTGATGTCTCCACGCATATAAGTCATCGCTCACCCTTCATATGTGCGCATAAGTATTATCGCATACTACAGGAAGTTCGCACTTCCTGTAACCGCAGTCTGTTCAGCTCGTCTGTCGCTTGTTCAACCCTCACCTGTGCGCACGTCCGTTCACCCGCGCGCCCAAGATCTGCAGGTTGTTACATCCTCCTCCACTTGAAGTCATTGTCGTCCTCGACAACATACCATCCTGGTAGCGATCCACCAAGATCATCAATGTCTGTCTCATCCTCGATCCATGATGTCAAATCCTTCACATACTGCAAACATCCCTGCAACATATGTAGAACTACCATCTCCACCATGTGTTGTCCTCATCCTGTGAACTGTCCTCCTTGTCTGCCTAATGCCAACATCTCTCCATGTCGAACACTCCTGCAAACCAGCCTAATGTCAGCACTCCTCTGTACACTTCCGAACCCCATGTTTGAACTAGTTGGGTAGCTAATCCAACTGTCACGCTCAAGCCATGAGAGTGAACATCCTTATGCCTTCACCAGTCTATCTCGGATTTCTGCCACTTCTCGGACTAACCAAGAATCTCACCACCATGCTCAGGTCCATGGAAACTCCATCCCATCTGCAACATGTCATGATGCTCGATGCCAAGCCATCCCTGCACCATCTGTCATACCTGCTCAACCTGTTTTAAAGGACTCACTGCCATGAGCAGCTAACAATGAGCCCCATCTTCTTATCCATCTAAGAATATGTGGAGGGAGAAGAGCCTGAATGCTCACCCTCACTAATCATCTCAATCCATCTGTCAGGATCCTCAATCTCCATCCTCTGTAGATAAGTGCCCCGATCCTCCTCTCAGACATTCGACCTCACATATGCCTCATCATCATCATCATCATCCTTGACTTCTTCTAGCCTTCTTGACAAATCCAAGATACTATCTGAAAGAGTCCTCGTGACCAATGACTGCTTGGTAAGCTTTGTCTCAACCATGGACAACTGCTTACTCATGTCTTCCATCCGCTTCTCGTCCTCCATTTACATCACTGCCAGCTTACAATCAGGACTTGTTACTCCAATGGTAGGCACACAAATGGGTACATCTTTCCTTCCATCGTAAATGTACAGCTTCTTCAAATGTGGAACAATCATAGCATCGAACTGTTTCATGAATTCCATTCCCAACACAGCCTCATAGTCATCTATCCACACTATAGTGAATTCAACCTTCCTTGTCCACTCACCAAGTGTTGTGTCCACCTTTTCAGCTACACCAAAAACTTCATCCGGAGGAAAATTCATTGTCTTCATTTGTGCCTTGATCGGTACAAATTTTAGCCCAATCCTTCTCGCAGTATCTTCTCCCATGAAGTTGTGAGAAGCCCCACTATCCACCATAGTGAGTATATCAACATCTCCAACCTTCATCCGAACATACTCCAACTGATTCCTCTTAGGATCCCTCCGAGAGATCACCTCTGTAGCAACAGCAGCACCGAATATCTGCATCATCCCCACAGAAGCTTCTTCATTCTTCATATTAGATTGTGCAATCGCAGCCACTTTCAGTTTAGAAGGGCAATTCTTCACCGTATGTGGTCCCACACATATCAAACACTTCAAGACTTTCTTCGTTTTTGAATTTTCATCCGATTTCGAAGCATCCTCTTTCTTCTTCTCTTTCGGCTTGTCGGACTTCTTCTTCCTATCATCAGAAGTCTCATCATAATGCTCCACCAACCTGTCCACAACAGCAAAAGCTTCTTCAAGTGTTCTAATCCTCCACCTCTTCACTTCATTGTGTGCCCACGGCTTCAACCCAATAATGAAATTGAACACCTTATCCCTCTCCGCCATGTTAGGAAGTTCTAGGACCACACTTGCAAACTCCCGTTGATATGTATGAAGGTTCCCTGTCTGCTTTATGAATTTTATCTTCATCCTTGCTTCCCACGTTCATCTTGAGGACTGAAATGGGCCTGCAAATCTCCCTTCATCTCATCCCACGAAGTAATGTCACCAACACTACCACTGGCAATCTGATTCATCCGTCTTCGCCACCACATCTTAGCATCCTTTGTCAAGAACTGAGCAGCTACCTTGACCTTCATCTCATCATCAGATAGACCCAATCTTTCCAAGTATTGCTCCATGTCCCATAGAAAGTTACCAAGAGTCTTTGCACTCCTTGTACCATCGTAAGATTCTGGTTCCTTGACTTTCACATGAGGCACTCCTCCACCTGAGTTATGCCTCACGACCTTCTTCAACACTGCCATCTCATCTCTGGCTTCGTCAAGAGATTTCTTCAAGTCCACGATCTCTGCAAGTCCTTGGTCCCTTACTTATTCAACCTCCTTGACCCTTACTTCAAGTTGTGTACACATAAGATCAGTGTACTCGTGTTGAGTCCGGAGAGTTCCTCAAGCTATTCCTTCACCTTCGAGTTGGCCTCTTGATCTTTCATGACCAAGTCCATCTTCTTATTCCAGTAAGCCTCTAAGGTTTCCATCCTTTCCAACACCTTTTCAATGAACCCAATAGTAGTGTCCTTCACACCGTGACTAGACCCAACCTGAGATTCAGTCATTTCTAACAGCCTCCTTCTTCTTTGCAATCTAGTTTCGACCATACAACAGCTTCACCAAGATGCCTGCAACCCAAGTCCTTGATGCAACACTTATCAGGAAGTGTTCACCAACCTCTTTCACCTGCAAGTACCTGTCACCATTTTCACTTCTTCATCAACCCGGATATCAGCTCTGATACCCCCTGTCATGCCCCTAGGCCAGCGGTAGTCTTTCAACCGCTCTTGGCAAGGTGCGGCACCACCGAACACTTTCTTTTCACCAATACTTATGTTCGTGGACTACACCTAACCACTTATTCCTACTTAGCTTGTGATTCTCAACCAAGTATTATTTCTTTATCCTTTATGCCAATGAACACCCATACACATTCATTATCAACAACAATTATAAATGATGAACACAATTGCACAGTATAAAGGGATGGGAAACTCCCTGAACAATGAGTCTGCCCAACAATATATATTATACAACAGTTTACGATGTGCAAGTATACTTGGGAAGCCTAAGTTTCATACTTAGTCAATTTTACAATCCAAGGCAAAACTCGGTTTCCTAGCTCGTCGGCACCTCCGCACGGTCCCCGCACGACTTACCAACGCTTCTTTCACCTTGTCGCACGGTCATGTTGTTTTCCCAACTCGCGCGCACCTCCAAGTCGCCACACACGGGCGCCTCCAACCGAGACACACCTCCGTCCACAATCTCAACACTCCACCAAGTCACCGTGCACACTTGCACGACGGGCGGGCGCTTTCCCGAGTCACCAAGACACCTGTGCCAAGTCGTCGCACAAAGCGGGCGCCGCACACCCATGCACGCCCTCACCCAACCGTTGGGCGCTCTTGCCCGCACCTTCACCTACAACCGCGTCTCACAGCCTTGCCCAAGAATGGGTGCATATGAAATCTGCACCTCCTCCTCCTAGACTTGCGCACTAGAAAGCTGCGCCTCCTTGCCTTAGCGAAGATGTATGAGCGAGTTGTTTGATGATGGAATGAGCTCCACACTCATCCAACTTATACCAAGTGTAGGGCGTGGTGGTGGCTTGCCCAGCCGACCTCCCTATGCCCACGCTTCATCGCATATCACCCAAAACTTCAAGTCGGACCTCTTCTCCACGTTGATCGGCCTCCACATATTTTATGTGATGTATCCACGCATATAAGTCATCGCTCACGCTTCATATGTGCGCATAAGTATTATTGCATACTACAGGAAGTTAGCACTTCCTATAACCGCAGTCCGTTCAGCTCGTCCATCGCTCGTTCAAGCCTCACCCGTGCGCATCTCTGTTCACCCTCGCGCCCAGGAACTGCAGGTCGTTACAACAAGGATGCAATATTCCTTCCCTGGTTTATGTCATGGCTGGTGGGCTAATGTCATACCACCATGATGACAGGACATTGTATGAGGAAGATAGTTAGAATCATGAAATTTCATTTTTGTTACTCTCGGACGTTCAAAAGCTTCCAGGAAAGCTTTAAAGGTATTTAAAAATATAATCTTTGTTTAAGTTCAAAATTAATCTTTTACAAGTTAATATGAAATATATGTATAATAGATTATAGTTAAATTGTTATATTTATAATAACATTGATATATTTATAATAGTTTTTTTACAAATGAATATGAAATATATTATATAATAAATTGATAAGGTTTTGGTTAAGAATTATATATAAATATATCATCGTGTCTTGCATAATATTTTTATATAGACACTTGAAAAGTAAATCTCGATAATTAAAATATTTAAAATTATAACATTTATATTATAGTATATATATTATTAAATTCCTAAATTTCTAAAAATATTTACTACAAGTGTAAATTTAGTTTAATTTTGGATTTATCTAAAAAGAGGGATTCAATTTTTTAAATGCAAATATATTTTTGAATGCAATATTCAAAGTTAAGATGGATCTATATTGATTTCAAGCAATACACTTATAGACATGTCGCACTCAATATTTTGTTTTATTTATAATTCACAATCTACATTAAAATGTAATACATGCTTAATCATATTTGAAAATGGAAAACATATATATATATATATATATATATAATTTTTGTGATTATATTTAAAAATTAACATGTCAATTCCATATTAAAAAGTTACATGCCATTCTATATTTATAATAATGATAAATTACAAATCACCTTTAAAAAAGCTATTTATTGAAATAACAACACTATATATTATATATATGAATTGGACATGTATATGAACATTTAAACGTTACAATGTGAATCATAAATAAAATATTCCACTATGATATATATATATTATATAGAATGAATTTATTTTATATATATATATATGAAATATTTATTTATGATCATATTATAACATTTAAATGTTAATACATGTCCATTCATATTTAGAAATAAAATATATATATAATTCTTGTTATTAATGAAGGAAAGAGAAAAAGATAGAGGTTACGGTTTCCTGGCTTTGTTTCATTTCTCATTGTCACCACCAAGATTCTAGGGGCTGTCTCATCCAATGAGCATGTATTATGGAGTTGCTCATGGATTCTCTTTCATCTTGTGAACAAAGTTGGATTTCATCAGCAATTGATGTTATTAGAGGATTTTTTTCCGATGTATTATGGAGCTGCGCATGGATTCTCTTTCATCTTGTGAATAAAGCTGGGTCTTATCAGCCATGGATGCTATTAGAGGATTTTTCTCCTGTACTTTTCTTTGATCAATCATTCTCTGTGGGTTTATGTATAAGTATTATCAGCCAATATCATCTCAATGTCCCGATAAATTTTCTTTTCTGGTTACATGCTTAGTTTTCTTCCACGGCGTTAAATATTCTTGTGAAATGGTTGTGCTCAAACAAAAGGGTCTCGTAGTCTGTGGCTTTTTCGATGGACCCTGTAAACTTCTCTCCCTTCCCACCGATTTGAAAAGTATTGAATACAATAGAGATGGGGTGACTCCATCTATTGTGGCTCCTCTTGAGGTCTCATGTTGTGGAGTTCTACTCAATCTGGCGCGAACTGAGACTTCTACTCCAAATACACAGAATATTATGAATTATTGATTTCAAATTTTTATTAAAATTACCTATGGTAAGACTTCATCATTTTGGGTTCGAGAATATCTCACTATTTCTTTTATCAAATTACTCATTCATAAAAAAAGAATGGAGCATGCCTGCATTCCTCCAAAACTTACAATGTGAAAGAAAGGTTCTGCAGGAAGCATGTCAGCTAAAAGATTACGCCATTGTAAGAAATTCAAATATCATACTGAACTTAGCTAACTGGGGCCCTAATAAAGTCAATCTTGCAAAATTTGCCTTAAGGCTAACTGGGCCCTAATAAAGTCAATCTTGCAAAATTTGCCTCAGAGGGAAATTTTTGGCCCCAAACAGATCAGCGTCAGTATATCCCAAGCCCCTATATTGTAGAGAAAATGAATAAATCTTTTTCTATGGAGGTAAATCTCTTTGAGGTTTCATCTTTTTTCTCTATTCTTTAATTTAAGGCAGTAACTCGTAGATTTAATGACTTATGACCCAAATACAGCTTTAATGTGATAGATTTTCTCCTCATGGACTCTAAATTATGAAATTTTTTTTGTTCAAAATATTTTTTCATGGTTTAATTTGAAACTCATAAAGGTCTAGATTATGCACTCAATGAAAAGTTTTGGTTTTGGGATAGAGTTAGGCTATTCACGACACCATGGTTTCTTGATTTTTATGCCAACACTATGATGGTTTCCACTATGATAATTTGGGCTATTCATGACACCATGGTTTCCTGATTTTTATGCCAACACTATGATGATTTCCACTATACTAATTTGGACTAGACATCGAATAATGGCATGACATTGAATGAGAGATTATTAAAATTATGAAATTTCATTTTTCTTACTCTATAGGACATTCAAAAGCTTCAAGGAAAGCTTTAAAGATATTTAAAAATACAAACTCTGTTTAAACTGAAAATCAAGTTAATATGAAATATAT
>APFE030429557.1:4732-72188 GCA_000404065.3 Pinus taeda | reverse complement strand
GGCTAGGGTTTCTTGGCTCTCTACCAAGATTCTGGGCTCTGTTTCACCCTATGAGCCTGTATTATGGAGTTGCGCATGGATTCTCGACGATCTTGTGAACAAAGTTGGGTTTTATCAGCGTTTGATGTTATTAGAGGATTTTTCTCATGTAGTTTTCTTTGGTCAATCATTCCCTGTGGGTTTATGTGGGAGTATTATCAGCCAGTGTCGTGTCAATGCCCCAGCGACTTCTCTTTACTGCTTACATGCTTAGTTTTCTTCCACGGTGTTAAATATTCATGTGTGGTGGTTGTGCTCAAACAAAAGGGTGTCGTGTCTTGTGGCTTTTTCTACTTTATAAGAGGTGTTATTAATATGCTTTAACCAACCCGGTGTTTATTATAACTGTTATCATGTATTGATATGCTTTGCATATGTTTTATTAAATATCAATATTAAATTATTTCAAAGCTTTAAGTTGATTAAAAAATAATAAATTTTTAATGGTTATTAAACTTTTAAGTTATTAAAAATTTAATAAAAAGGTAGTAGAGTAAATTTATATTTAAAAATTTAATTTATGTTTTTTTAATATAAAAAAGAAGTTTAAAAATTAAATTATTTAAATTTATGTTTTTGTAATATAAAGAAAAGTTAAATTTATATGATTTAGATTTTTGAAATAATAATATATAATTTTTAGACCAAATGTACTAAAAAGAGTATTGTATGAAGATGATAAAGAAGTCTGTCTGGAATTTATTAAAATAAATAAATAAAAGTTGAGAAATATTATTAAAATATTAGTCAAATAGCTATATAGAAATAGTATAGTGAAAATGGAGTGCTTGTGTCGGAGGTTGAGCAGAAACTAAGTGTTGGGCACCATGGAGGACACTGGGGGAGGGGAGAGGAAGTTCCACTCCCTCCTATAGTCAGGCAGTCTCCAATTGAAGCAAGAAACGTCTAGAGGCTGAAACAGGTATTTTAGGAGGAGAGAATCAGAATAACGAAGGTACACAGGCACAGGAAAATGAGCGGGAAGAAGTAAGAAGAGAAAAAAAACAGAAGGAGAAGACCAGAAGGCAGACATCAGAAAACGAATTGGACCATGTAAGCCTAGGACTACTATCACACCCAGGGCGGTGTTAAGTGATCCAGCGCTTTAGGCGCAGAGGGAACACATGGCGACTTACGCAATTATTTGTAAATTTATGGGATTATGGCCAACGGAGAAAGCTTTATAGGCTTAGATAAGGAATCACTGGAAACCTAAAGGGGATATAGATCTACACCTAGATTCAAAGGGTTTCTTCACGGTAGTCTTCACTAACATTGAGGATAAAGACAGGGTGTTTGAAGTAGGGCTCTACTTCTATGCTGCGGCAGGTCTCTATATGCGGCCTTGGGTTATGAACTTTGTCCCGGAGCGCGAGACTTTTACCTCGGTCCCGGTTTGGGTAAGGCTCTACTCCTTACCATTGGATTATTGGCAGCCAAAATCATTAACAACAATAGGAAACAAACTAGGGCACTTTGTAAAAATATCAGAGGCCACTGGGCGGGGAAAATATACATCCTTTGCCTGCATATGCGTAGAGATGGATTTCTTGGGAGCTCTACTAGATGAAGTAATCCTGGAAGTTTTTGATGAAGAATGGGTTCAAACTATGGATTATGAGCATGTTCCATTTAGATGTTGTAGATGCCATGAACATGGGCATCTATTCAGGGATTGCCCCTTAAACAAATCAGAAAGCAATACTAAAGCCACCTCAGGGAAAGAAACTGATGGCTTTAACAAAGTGGGAAACAGAGGTAAAGGAGGGAAAAAGTCTAAAAAAAATCAATGAGGAAAAGCAGATAAATTAAAATAGATACAAGGTTCTAGAAGAAAAAAAGGAAACAGATAATGAAAATCAAGCTTGGGAGGGTAGCCCTGGGGAGAAGGGAAAGGAAGAAATCATGGAGTAAACACTTGACAATAACCAACAAAAGGAGGATCTGTTGAAAACTATGGACCTCGATAGGGACCAAGAGATGACCCCGAGCGAGGTGGAAACAGAGGATCATGAACTTCAGGATATTCTCGCTAGGGAGCATCTAGATCTGGAAAAATTCCTGGAGCAGGGAAATATCAATGGAATGGATTTGCTACCAGAAGAAGAGTTCAATATAGTGCAACAATTGTTTCTGTGGAGAACTCAGGCGAAAGGGTCTGGAGTCAAAAGAAACCATGATAATCAGGATAATGAAGGGGTGAAAACTTTAAAGGCAACATCGGGACTAGCTACTCTGAACCCAGGTAGGAAAAGGGGCAGGAAAAAGCAGAATGAGCTTTTTACTGAATGTGGAAAACTGATGATAGATTCAGGTAAGATGAAAGACCTTACTAGTTACTCATTTACAAATATGTCTTAATGAAGCTCACAACATGGAATATTAGGGGTCTAGGAAGTAAAAGGAAACAAAGGAATCTTAGCAATAGAATGAAAGAGGAAAAACTAGATATTATTTTAATCCTGGAAACTAAATGTTTAGTAGAAAAAATAAAGTAAATACATAGTAAATGGCTAAGTAGGTATGAGTATTTAGAAGTAAAAGTAGACAAAACAGTTGGGGGTATTCTAATGCTTTGGAACCCTCAGAAATTAGGTATCCTAGATGCAGAAGCATCTAGGAACTACTTATCAGTGGTTATTCAACCTTTGGGGGACAAGGAAATTTATTTAATCACAAATGTTTATGGCTCACAGAAGCCTGAAGACAAGCTTAGAATGCTCACTTCACTGGAATATTTAAGAGACAGACACTCGGGTGTCCTATGGATTCAGGGTGGGGACTTTAACATGATCAAGTCCCTGTCGGAAAAAAAAGGTGGAACCAGATTACTAGGAAGAGAGTCCATAGATTTTTAGAATTTTATAAACAATATGAGGTTAGTAGATATAGAGACAAGTAATGGCATCTTTACCTGGAACAAAAAAAGGGTAGGAGACTCTCAGGTGGCATCAAAGCTTGACAGATTCATTCTCTTTGAGGACCTTATTCTCGCATGCCTGGAAATGTCAGAGATGATACTCCCTTTTGGTGGTTCGGATCATTGGCCTGTACAAATTGGAGCGTCCTTTATAGGTACTCCAAGAAACAGACCTTTCAGGTTTGAAAATATCTGGCTCACTCATCTGGAATTTAGCAACAATATAGAAAAATGGTGGAATGAGGATTTACAGGTTCAGGGTACGAAAATGTTCCTCTTGCATAAAAGATTGAAACATGTCAAAATCAGGCTTAAATATTGGAATAATAATGAGTTTGGCAACATTTTTAAAGCTAAAAAAGTAGTTGAAAGGAAGCTACAGGAAATTAATCAGATCCTCATCACAAATGGCTTCAACGAAGAAAGTAAGGAACAAGCCAACAACCATCAATAGGAATGGGAGGAATTATGCAAAAAGGAGGAGATATTCTAGAAACAGAAATCGAGAGTACAATGGTTAAAAGAAGGGGAAAGGAACACAAGGTCTATTCACAAATCAACCATGGAACACACGTCCCATAATAGGATCTCAAAAATCAAGGATTCACATGGAAATCAACTCAATAACCACAAAGATATAGAAGTTGCGCAAGTGCAACATTTCCAAGGCATAGCAGAGGAACCTCTCCTAGACAGATCACAATTCATCAATGACTTCACTAAGCACATTCCTAAGCTTGTGACAAGGAATGATAACTATAATCTAAACGGGCCTATGAATGAAGAGGAGGTCAGCGAAGTTATCAAAGATATGCAGAATGGAAAGGTGCCAGGTCCGGATGGTTTCAATGTTGAATTCTTTAAAGCATGTTGGGGTATAGTCAAGCAGGACATCCTTGATGTGGTGGAGGACTCCAGGAAAAATAGAACTGTTTTGAAGGCGCTCAACACACCTTTCTTATCCTTAATTCTAGAACAGGACAATGCTATGACACCAGAAAAATTCAAACCAACAACATTATGTAATGTGGTGTATAAAATTATTTCCAAAATAATTGCCAACAGGCTTAAACCCCTTCTACCCACTCTCGTTTTTGAGGAGCAAACTGGGTATGTGGAAGGCAGACAAATTCTCAACAATATCATTCAATCTCATGAGGTGGTTCACTCTCTTACAAGCAATAGGCAGTCAGGAATGATTATGCAACTTGACCTAGAAAAAGCTTATGATAAGCTAAATTGGGCCTACATAAGGAAAGTTCTTTTAGCTTACGGATTTGACCATAACTGGGTAAGATGGGTCATGGCCCTTGTTACTACCTGTAGTTTTTCAATCATGTTAAATGGTTCACCATCCAAGATCTTTAATCCCTCAAGAGGTCTCAGGTAAGGAGATCCCTTATCGTCCTTTCTCTTCATCCTCATGATGGAAGGTATAGGCCTAACCATTAAGGCAGCCAAAGCAGAGGGTAAAATCCAAGGTCTCAGATTAACCAGGAATGGTAATGCTTTAACCCATCAACAATTTGTGGATAATACTATGCAACAGGGCATACCTACTGTCAAGGAAGCTCTAGCTTACAAAAAAATCCTGAAAGACTTTGCTATGGTGGCAGGCACAGAGGTAAGTCTCTCCAAATCAAATATTTTCTTTTTCAACACTATTATTGCTACTCAAAGAAATATATCCAGAAATCTAGGCTTTCAGAGAGAAATGTTTCCCTCCAAATATTTGGGGGTACCACTAATGGACAAACCTCTAAACAAGACTATCTGGGAGCCTGTAATTAATAAGCTATAGGAAAAAACTCGGAAATGGTCAAGTAGGTATTTGAACTTAGCAGGAAGGCTAGTGCTCACCAAAGTTATCCTTCAAACTATCCCCATGTTTATGTTTTCAGCCCTTCCAGCTCCGAAAGGAGTCTTGCAACTCTGCAGAAATATACAAAGAGATTTTCTTTGAGATAAAGGTGAAGAGAAGAAAAAATGGGCCTTGGTAGCCTGGGAAAAGATATGCAAACCTAAGACACATGGAGGTTTGGGACTGAATGATCCCGAGGTTCTACACAAAGTTTTACGGGCAAAATTATGGTGGAGATGGCTAAAAGACTAAGCATCCCCTTGGGCACAAATTTGGAAGCAGAAATATGCAAATAATTGGCAAGACAGGGATCACATTAGAATTTCTGGGATTATCAAAGGATCCCACATCTGGAACAAAGCTTGGGAGAATAGAACCATTGTTCAGAAACATAGTTTCTAAGAAATTAGAAATGGAAACATTGCCTGGTTTTGGGAAGATAAGTGGCAACAGGAACCTAAGCTGTTAAAAGAAGAATTTGCCTGTCTCAAGAACGATACGGACAAAAAAGGGTTACTCAAAGTAAATGATTTCTGGGAATAGACAATCAATGGAGGAAAATGGAGGATATGGAAGAAACTGGTTTATAGGGATACCTCCTCCCTGAAGGCACAGGCAAAAGCTCTAACAGCCATCCTGGAACAAAGGAAGATCCTAGTTTCAGTAGATTATGACCAACTGAGATGGGGTAATAACAATGAAGGCACCTTTAACCTTAAAGAGGCTAGATGGCCCTTGGATTGGAGTTCACAAACCTTGATTGGGTTTGGAAGGACCTATGGCAGAACCAACGCTGGATGAAGATCAAACTGTCTATGTGGCTAGTGCAGCATAAGAAAATTCTCACCTCGGACAACCTTTGGAAAAGAGGGGTTTTTGTTCCTTCCATGTGCCAGCTATGTGAATCACAAGAAGAAACGATTGAGCCTCTCCTCAACCTTTGTCCTTTTACTTCCACATTGTGGAATGGGATTGCTTCAATATTTAGACAAACAGGCAGGGACATGGGTAGCATAACTAGCACCTTAAAGAAATGGAGGAAAAGTTTCTCTGATTATGATACAGTCAACAAAGCATGGGCTTTAACTCCAGGATTCCTTATTTGGGATGTTTGGAAAGAACGCAATAATAGAATTTTCAATAACAGGAAAGGTTCTTCCCAGAGCATCATGGATCTAATTTTAAAACAGATCAAGGAGACGATAGGAACCCTCATTAAAAAACCCGCTGAGAATAACCCTTAAGATATTGATGTCCAAATATTACTAAAGTTGGGGCTACAGGGGCTCATTCCTTAGGGCAACATCAAAAAGTCACATCAAATCTCTCCTGAAAAAGACTTCTGGTATCCTCCCCCTCAAGGTTTTAAGAAATGCAACATTGATGGGGCCTCAGAAGGAAACACGAGCATGGCTAGTTATGGTGGAGTGATAAGGGATGAGAAGGGATGTATAGAAATCATCTTCCATAGTAATTTGGGGAAAGCCACTAACAACATGGCGGAGCTCATGGCCCTGGAGCAATGATTAGAAATCCTAAGAGACTCAAATATTCATAACATTATAATAGAGGCAGACTCTGATTTGGTTATCAAATTGGTCAAGTAAATCAGCTATTGGAGGCTTCTTCAAGTTTATCATAAAATCCAATCCCATATGAAGAACATGGGAACCATATAATTCACGCATGTGCGCTATATAGCCAATAAATTAGCGGACACTTTAGCCAATGAAGGAGCACTTTACACCAAAAGCAACAATAAATATAATTGGACAGAGGTCCCCAGGGTAGATTGAAGGAAGAGTGTCTCAGACAAGCGAAAGCGGATTGTGAGCTCCATCAGAACAGGGGATCCTGGCAGATTACAAATTCGGGGAGAGAGTGGATGTTGGTCTACATGAAGAAATAGAACAGTGATTCAAATGAAAAGAATGTGTGTTCCTTTGAACGAAATGGTGGCCCAGACCTCCACAAACCCAGAACTCTCGGACGAGTGGGGACTGATAGCACTGGGATTGCAGGAAGCTTGGGCAAAGAGCAAGCAGTCAGGACTAATAGCAGTTTTCTTATTAAAGCTGACTGGAAATTTACTCGAGTGGGTCATGCAGCTAGTTGGATGGCAGGGGGTAAAGCCAACCACGGTAAAAAGAGGGTGGCTACAGTTAGAGTGGTTTTCGTAAGCCCTCAAAACCCAAAGAAATTTTATCGAATTGCGTCCGATAACACTAAATGATCAACATGTGGCTCATGAAGGAGAGAGAATATCGCCTCTATTGAGCGGGTAAGCCTCAATCTTCTTTTCCACCCGATATTCCTTAGAGTCGGCGGATACAACAAAACCGGATCAATGGTTATGGTTCTTTGTGCAAGTTGGCAGATCCAGGTTATCTTCCTTGCTAGTTTCTCCTCAAGGATAGGTACAGAGAAGCTTATGCAGGCTACTTGCTCAAGGGTTATCCCCTGGCGGACTTGATTTTTTGTTAATTCAGGCCTTTTTTTCCTCATCGGGTCCGCTTGTTGACCTTTTGAGGTCACTTGTTTCCTTTCCTTCTTCTTTCCTTTTCCTTTTGAGCTCGGATGACAGTTTGAAAGGTTTAGAGGGTGTGGTGTGTTGGATGGGCTTAGCTCCCAAAGCTCAGGGCGAAAAGTTGTTCTATGGATTCTTTTCCTCTGACTTTGTTGTATTTTATGTAACCTATTTAGAGCTTTAATTGAATAAAAGGACCGACTCTTTCTTCAGCAACAAAAAAAGGAATAGTATAGTGAAAATGAGATTAATAAATGTAATAAATTAATATGAGAGTAAACTTTTTATAAAAGTGTTAACAAGAAAATATAATAAATAGATAAATAAAAATTGAATGAGGGATTAGGTCTTAAAAAAAGGGGTATGAGATGGGGGTGGTGAAAGGTTTGAAAGGTACATAATGGAGAAATATAGAAGAATTAGGAGGAAGAGAGAAGTTATAAAAAGGCGAAAAAAGATAGACTACAAGAAAGGAAGGGTAACAAACATGACAACAAGAAAGGAAGAAAATAGAGAGGAGAGTAAAGAAAAGAATTGGGATGTAATGGGGTTAGGTGTAAGAAAGGAACTAAGAAGAAAAGTATAAAGAATAAGGGGAAAGGATTTTAATGAATAAGTAGATGGATAGTGGGTTTTCAAGATTGGTCAATTTTATCCATCTTCCTGATTGAAATTATTAGGGTGTTTCTTAATTTCAAGATCTTCATGAGTGATACGGGGCAAGTGATAAGGAGCCAGTGTGAGGATTCTTATTGGTTGAAACAAATAAATTTTTTATAGTTGTGGGAGTGTTATGTGTTTAAAGTTTTAGAGATGCAATTGTGAAATGGGTTAGCTATGTTGTCTTCAAGAAAAGTTTTAATCGATCTACATGTTTTCCAAATATATGATTTACCACAAGAAAAGGTAATCCCTTGGCTTAGCATAAAGTCAGATTTATCCTTAGTAGATATTTTTAGATGCTTAAGGGCTCCCTCGGTTTAAATGAGTCTTGATATTATTTGTAGATAAAGTATTTGAAATATCACTAGCAAGAACATGGATATGAGGAAGAAAATAAGATTTGTAGGCCAGATAAAAGAATGCGATATTTTAGATCTAGAATTGAGGAATGAGTGAAATGCTCTCTTAATTTGGGTCATCGAATAACCATTAGATGTAATGGCCTTAATGAGATGGTATTTTTCTTTGTTCCTCTCATCTTCCTTGTTCCTCTCTATATATTCCTTATGTTCCTTTCAACCTTTCAAGTCCTCTTTTTGTTAGTTGATGTCTCATTCAATTATCATTTATATATTTATTATATTTTTTTATTTTAACTCTTTCTTACAATCTTTTGTATCATCTTAATTTACTAAATTTGTTTTTTTTTGTGGATCAACATTTTATTTTAGTTCAAATCCATGATACATCATGAGAAGAGACACATCTGGAAACTATGGGCCTCATTCCTACGAACTTGTTGGCCCAGAGATAAAAGCAAAACCACATTACAGACAAAGAGAGCGCACTAGATAACCATAAACGGATAACCCAAAATGAACAAAATATTCCAAGAATGTAAAAGCATCCAAGCTTCATCACTGATCAAGAAACAAAGTCAGACCTCAGATGCCTTGCATATTCCTAGATATGGAGGAGGGCATAAAGCATCATGGACTTGAGCTTCCATATGCTCCATTACACCTTCCAGCCAAACTAGTCTTTCATGGATGCATTTCTTCTCTCGACAAAACAAATCCATCCTATCTATCATTCTTATCCTCATGCCTGAACTGATCCATCTTTTCGAAAAGTACTGTAATCTCCCGAAGGCATTTTCTAAAGTATCGAAGGGAGTAGGCATTTCAATTTGTCCAGGAGAGTGTCTAATTGGTTGATCAACATGTTCTCCCAGGTCACGATTGGCTTCAGGATGAATAACCACATGGACCCATGGTCCCATTCCCTGATGAGCACGACCTCACTATCCAACCATGGAGATAGGATATCCCCAATTGCACTAGCTACCTAGAATACACTACACCAAAGCACCTCCCGAATGGTCACACTAGTCCCGCCCCAAACACACCCTGAACCACACTCGCAGAGAAATGGCCTAGTGCCTACTATTGATAGCTAGAGAGAAATTTTCTCCCAAAAAAGGTCCCTCCACTCCCTAGAACCCAAACTGTGACACAAGGATGAACACCTTCAATATACAAGAAAGACACCAAAACCCACCTTTGACACCCAAAGATCCAAGCGCATGAGGCACTCTCCACTTCCTATCAATAAATTTCCTTATGATTATCCATCAAAATTTGACCAGTCAACCTGACAGATGAACCTTCTAATGAAGAAAACATGAATTCCCCCTCTTTAATTCGAGATAGTTGTAGCTTACCAAGGTACTAGAGCTTGAAGTGCACCACCAATTTCCCGACATTCCAACTTTCCCAATTGCTGGCATTCCAACGAAGTGGCTACAATACCACAAGAAGCAAGATGTTTCCCCTTCGAGCTCGGATCATGCACCTTCTCACATTGAGCCTCCCTACTAACATTGAAAATTATCTCAGTTCCACCCAAAACTCCATTTTATTTTTCATTTTGGGAGGTAGAGAATGGCATAACTAGAGTGTCATCTTGTAAAACAAACACCTAAAAACTACCACCACCAACAGTCCCATAACCTTCAGCAAACAATAATGCGCACTACAAAACACTCAAGTAGTTATATCCCTCGATGTCTCTAGAAACATCAACGCATCTTTGACATGGGAGGTGTGTCTGGCACACTTCATTAAGCCAAGTAGTGGTTCTTGTAGCCAATTATGACCCCATCGGGGAATTTACTAAATTTTTTTATATTTCTTCCATTATAATTTTTCTCAAATTATATTATTATATTAACATACTAATCACATTTAGCCTTAAGGGTTCCCCGATTGTGGGTGAGATCGGGGCAGCACATGGAGGCCACCTCCCATGTGTGAAAATATGTTAATACGATGGGAGGGACGTGCCTCCTGGTCCCTTTACATCTTCGCATGCACCGGGAGAGGTATTGTCTTAATGTCAATCATTCGTGTGAGAAATTATTCACCGTCAGTGCATGTGGGTGGCAGAGTGTTAAGGAAATGCATGATGAATGCACCAGGCATTCGTCTCCGCATTCAGATATGGTTTTTGGAGTTGTAGTGGCTACCGGGAAGGAGGAGGAAGCACTGGAGGTCCACACTCGTTGGAAACTGAGTGTGGTTCATCGTTGTGGAAATATACAGCGGTAGTGGGCTCGTTTGGTCCTTGTGGTTGGGAATCCTGGTTATTGGTGGAAGAAGGAAAGACTGGGTGCAGAAGAAAAACTCCTCATGGTCTAGAGGTAACCTGTTCTGCCTTGTTCTTACAAGGTGGTGGAGCTTGTCAGTAAGGAAACCTCGCATCTAGAGGAGGAAGCCCAATTGCCCCTACTCTAATAGTGATTTATGGTATGACGAGGCTTAGTGGGTTCGCTTATGGTTTCTAGTTGTCGAATTTGGTAGGTGGTGGCCGATTTTGCACTCATCTTGGGATGGAAACAAATCCTTTATCCCTGGGTGATGCTCCATCATTGGTAGTATTCTGGAAGGTGGAGGTGTCAATATTATCTGGTGGGTGTGGTGCTTCGTGGGTAGAAGGAGCCATCTTGGTGAATTCGTCTTATTCTGGGTGGTTCTGCTTGGGTCTTCTATCTGAGAGGAGTGTTCTATCGGTGGCAAGTCTGGCGTTTGGTGCTTGTTCAAAGCGTGCCTCCACTGCAGGAAGCTATGAAACCAATGATGCGAACGGGTTTCTCTTCCTCCCTTGTTGCCCTTGCTTCTGAAGGGGTGACATACCAGGCTCTAGTCACAGTGACACCCCGTCGAGGTGGAAAAACAGCTGGGCATGCATGGAAAAGCAATGTAGGTGTGAGAGGAGGTGGCGGAGGTGGCAAGAGTTGGGTGAGAAGAGGTAAAGAGTGGCATGGTCGTGGGCAGACTCACAGGGGCAGCAACATCCGTGGCATCATGGCGAAGCGTGGGCCAACAGCACCTGAGGCTCAGGAGGATCAGGGTCTCCAGCACTCCTGCCTAGAGAACTGTCGCACTCTCATTTCTAGTTTGATGGACAGGGTGGATACCACAGAACGATTTCGGTGCGAGGAGCATACGGTGCAGATGGCCTCTCTAAAGCGGTTGCATTACTTTCAAAGTCAACTTGGGGAAAGACTGGTTGTAGTCTAGCGAGGGCAAAAACAACTCACGGAGAAAGTAGAAAAGTCGAAAACATGGATGATGCACTATGAAGGACACGTTCAGTGTGACTTCCGCCCTCCTCTGCCTCCTAGAGAAGCCCCAGACAACCATGCATCCATTACGTCAGACGACTAGTATGATTTCTGGTGTTTTTTACATTTTAGCTATGTTTTGGTGCCTCTATCCCAACAGTTTATGTATGATGTCCTTAGCTACTTTTTTATATTTTTGTCATCTGGTGAACCTTTTCGTCAACAAACCCGGTTTAGGTGAGACTACTTGTTTTGGGATGGGCTCCACATACTCCTTTTTCTGACATTAATAGAATATTGATTTACAAAAAAAAAAAATTAGCCTTGAGGGTTTACTCAATTAGTCGGTCTTGTTGTTAAAGCACCTTGCTATTGGGAGGTCATTGGTTCAATTCTCCTCAATGCCCTCAAGGTTAGGGTTGGATTAGTTTAGGTCCCAAGAGACAGCTCAATTATTTAATTTGAGAATTGTGAAATTGTTGAAACTTGAAAGAACCAGGTTCAAATCCCCCCTATTGTAACTCCCCCCTATTATGACTCGTTTAATTTGAGAATTGTGAAATTGTTGAAACTTGAAAGATCCAGGTTCAAATCCCCCTATTGTGACTCCTCACTCTTGTGCCTCGAGCTACAAGGAGGAAATATCGTAGAGCTCCCTAAAGGTTTATTAGTAATTACATGTCAGAAAGATCACTCTTCGTTCATTTTAATGAATTTCATTTAAAATCATTCCTTTAATTTTTATTTGTAAAAAACTCTAATAAAAAATAAGAAAATTTTTAATTGATTTCTTTTATTAATAATTTCTAATAAAATTTGCCTCATTCAAATTAAACATTTTGTAAATTCAATTAATTTCATTTTTATTTTTTATTTTGTTCCGACTTAACAATCGTCGGTATCCTTGAGAACGTAAACCATCAAAATACATTATAAACTAGCATTTGCACCAAATGTTGCAAAAGAAACGGCGTAAGGCATAAATTGAGGAACAATAGCAAAATGTGGATGGTCATTGAAAGTAAGAATTTATAGAAAATATTGAAAGCAAGGGTGGAAGATTGAGTTACATTTGCAGCTATATCCTTAAGTTATTTGTGAATATTCCGAATATGGATATTTTGTAAATAAAAATAGCCTCATGTATCCATTATCCATGTAGTTGCTATGGTTTATGTGAACATGTTATGGTCTATTATTTTAAGGTTTATTGTTTTTAATTTTAAAACAAGCTTGAGGGATACAAGATTGCAAAACATACTATATTTTTCTTCATTTATGCTATTTTTCCATATGCTACCTATTTATAGCGTTGCTTTTGCTTTTTGACATCTGGGGCAATTGAGGAATAATCATGACATCTGGAAGGTTATTGAATATAATAATTAATAAACAAGATTGCATGTAAAGGTGGAATATAAAGTTAAATGATTTACATTAGGTGAAATTTACAGAGAGTATAATGTTTGTAACAAAGATTGCCTCTTGATCATCAAAGATACTTTTTTAAGTTTAAATAAAAAATTAAAAGTAGTAGATTGTAATGGAAGAGGTGAAAAGAAAATATAACATTGTGAATAACATCATGGTTGTCATTCCATATTTGAAATTTCATCAAAACTTGTTGGAGACATCAGAGACTTGAAGAAGAAGTAATGAACCTGCAAAATGTATATTTCATTCAAATTATGTAGAAGTATTATTAATATTTCAAATATGTAAATTAATTTATGGAAAAGGAAAAAATAAACAAATTTGTATGAATTCTTGAGGAATTTTAACAGTAGAATAGTTTCTGCATCTTCACCCTCTTCCATGTCTCAACCCTGATGTAGTGTACAATCCACTATCAAATATGTAAATTAATTTAGGGAAAAAGAAATAATAAACCATTTTTTATGAATTCTTGAGGAAATTAAAATAGTATAAGAGTTTATGCATCTTCACCCTTAGCCACCCCTTCCATTATGATGGCACTATGTCTCAACTCACATCTGATGTAGTGTACAATCCACTAACCATAATACATGCAACTAATTTAGGGTTTGAATTAGCATTCTAAACCAAATAAAAATATTTCACCACTGAATCTACCAAGCAAGGAGGGACATAGAAACACATTACCTTTGCTATTAGCTGGTTTTATAAAACTAAATGACACATCTCTCATAGTTGCAGAGTAAAACCACCTCTGGAAGATGGGAGACGCTGCATGGCAGAAGGAAGAGGTAGTTATAACCCCACTAACGGCAATCTGTAATTTTGTAGTGAGTAAACATCGACATACGACAATTTTTTACATAAATATAGCTCTTATTCAATAGGATCACTGGGTTTAGTTGATATTTTTATGTTGTGTTCAATGGGATCTCTGAGATCGTTGGAAATCTTTTCGATGGGTTATGGAAGTAGAGGCGCTCAGCTAGGTGCGTGGTTTCAGGTGCGTGGTTTCAGAGACTGTTGCGACTCAATTTCTGACGTTGTGGTACCAATATCAAATTGTCCAATGTAAAACATCTTTGAGGAGAGGCTCCACTATCATGCTCTTTAATGCAAATAAAATAAATACCGTTCATGAGATTCGTATTTTTGGAAAGTCTTGTCACCTCCCAATTTCAACAACATGGTTTCCTTCAATGACGCGTATTTCTGCTCTAGATTCTGCTCCTTTCAAACCCTCCAGTTCTGCTAAAAACTGCTTGTACTTTTCTTCCCCCTCACCCTACACTGTGGTATTTGGATTTCCATGGTTTGGAGGGCAAGAGCTGTCTCAAGCAACCAGTATATCACAGCCATTTCTCTATCATTTAAATAATGTAGAAACACATTTACTGTCCAAACATTGAACATAGGCAAATCTTGACATGATGGTTGGGAGCTCCCAAAAACTAAAACGAGTCGCAGAGTTTTATATGATGGAAAGCCCTTCAATCTCTTTTCTCTTTTTTCTTTTTTACACATATTTTAATCTGATGGTTTCTCCACTAAATTAACTGAAAGCGTGTAAATAATTGGACCATGATGAACTTGACAGAATACTACACAGATTTCAGTCTCATGGTTTCTCCACTGACAAAGAAACATTTCTCCATGTTAAATTTCCAAATAGGAATCAAGTGCTACACTATGGTAGTGAACAAATCTCCCACTATGTGTTTCAGGCTGCACGACCATTTCTCATTTTAATACAAAAAAATTTAGTAGAAAGACTCTTGGTTGGGGTCTATTAAGAAACCCTAATTGCACATGGGTTGGAACCCAAATTCAGACCTAGAGAAAGACAATCAAAGCATTAGGGACAAGAACCTGGCAGCCATAAGATAATGGGACCGCATACCCAAAATTTCGTGCCTAGAGTTGTAAGCGATTAAACCTAACAATCCATAGAAGAAAAAACAAATATTAGCAAAATTCATGGCTGGGTAGGGGGGCATAAAGCCTTAAATAAATAAAAAAAAGTGAAAGGAACGAGTTGGGAAATTCAATTTGCTGGCCAATAGATTTTCCCAATCTGCAAAAGGAGAATTCGCGTTCCTAGAAATATCAACTTACTGTAAGGAAGTACAATAACCCTCACCAGGAAGTAGGGTATTATCCTTGTGCAATCGTACATAAGTCTGTAAAGAAAACCTTTACATTATTGTAGTTCGAAATAAAATAACCTATATCAACCAAATACCTAAATGAATAAGGGACATAGAAACAAATTACCTTTGCTATTCGCTGGTTTTACAAAACTAAATGACACATCTCTCATAGAGTAAAACCACCTCTAGAAGATGGGAGAAGCTACATGGCAAAAGGCAGAGGTAGTTATAACCCCACTACGGGCAATCTGTAATTAAGAGAAACGAATCTCTGTGTAAATTCTATTATAACCCCACTAACGACAATCTGTAATTTTGTAGTGAGTAAACATCGACATAGAAATTGCTATTTATTTGGGCCTGATAAGTAAAGCTTACTATTTATTTGGGCGTGCTGCCTGCTGTAAAGCAAAACTTGACTATTAATTTAAAAATGATATAAAATGCATTTATATATTTTTTTAATAAAAAATTCTATATAGTGGCGGCATTGTAAGTTAAAGCATGAGCTTAAATATTTAACTCTCCATTAAAGTTTCACCTTAATACCCAATTTTATTCATTGGCAAATTTTATGCTTAAGAATTTAGATTAGTACATAATAGTAACATAATAAATATGTGTCAAAAACTCCAGCCTCCCCCACTTCAAAATAATATTACCACTTCAAAATAATATTACCGGGAAAGAAAAAATACAGAAGAATAATAAATTATGTAAAAAACTCCACCCTCCCACATTTCAAAATAATATTACCAAAAAAAAATACATAGGAATAATACAAAGGAATTCAGGTTAACAAATCGCTCCACATTCAGGTAGGCTGTGCGCTCAGCAACAGCATAATTGATCATCATAATCACACATAAAATTTCACTATAAACCCTTCTCCTCTTCGCCAAAGATGATCTTACAGGCCGAAGATGACCTCATAGGCTCAATACATGAAGGTTCGCTTCAAATATATAGTAACGTGGATTCATCCAGCGAGCGTGTGAACAGAGGGTAATAAATCCATGGTATTATGCGACTAGCGTTGTTTCATTCAACTCTATTTCCAATCAAAGGTTCATTCAACTCTAGTTCCAATCAAAGAAAAGAAAAGGTAATAAGTTCAGTTTAATTTATAGATAAAATAGTTTTTTCACTTAATTAAAATAATATTTTTCACGAAAATTCATCAAAATCAAGAAATACAATTTGAATTTAACACTTTCTAAAAGCAATTTAAACTCAAGTTTAATCTCTGTTATATTTCGATTAAAATTAACCAAAAAAATCCTGAAAAAAGACCATTTTGTCTATAACTTAAACTAATGCTATTAATTTAAGCTATTCATATTTTATGGAATAATTTTCCATTATGGAAGTGTGATATTGATAACACAAAGGAATTCCTTTTCATGGATAGAGGTTTAATAAATTAATAAGACTTTTCAAAAAAATAATCAGAAGAAGGAAGGCTTACCTGGTTAACTATTTTCAATCCGACGGCAGAGTCTCTTTCAATCGTCTAACACTAAAATCAACGGCCGATAAAGTTACAGGTGGCTTGGGAAGGGAGTTCTTCTCAGAGAGAACGCCTTAAAGCGTAATAAATTAAAATACAAATATATTTAAAACATTTTTAAAAGCGTAGCGAAATATTTAGTATTGAGCATGACTCAGAATAACCACATAACCACATTCCATATCCCTTCAGCTCTTTCCAAATAGAATAGACGGCAAGATATAAATTTAAACCTGCAGCACAATTTCCTTTTATACATCAAGGATTTTGTAATTCTACACCCACGCCTGCAAGAGCCAGAGCTTCTTCTTTCATTTGATGGAGTGCGTAAGCCCAATCCTTGCAAAGTTGTTGAGGATTCGGGAAAATATCTTCTGCAGCCATTGCTACGAGTTTAGCCTTGCCCGCGTAGCTTTGAAAATGCACAACCAAACCCTAAAGGCGAAAAGTGCAGAGGAAGAAATAGTTACACAAATGATTATTACAGAGAAAAATTGTAGTTATATAAATAAAATTACAATTTAATTTGATTGCGGATTTTGATAGAGAATATTTCGAAATCTCATAAATAAAAGTAAAATCAATGGCTTGTGTTTTTTCGTGTTCAAAATATAATTTTTTCCATCTATCAAATTCTAAAATATTTCAGAAATTTACTCATAATTATTTAACTTTTTTAGTCTATCAAATTCTAAAATATTCCAGTAATCTACCAACATACAGGTAAAATCAGAAACCTGAGGCAGTCTGGAGACAGTGGTAACAATATGAGTAACTAAGTTGTTGTGCACTTGAACTTGTTCCACTGGGCCTTGTACATTTGAGAAAACGAGGGTGGTGTTTAAAACATTGTCGATATGGGAGGTAAATTGCAAGCTGTCCACACACCAAAACATTTGCTCAGTTCCTGAAAGAGAAAATAACGTCACATACCGATAGTTCTGAAATTCAAACGACAGATGTCCAATCTTACATTTATTCCAGAAATACACGCGATTAAGGCCGTAAGTAGGTAGGTAAATTGAGACTCGAACGATGCTTTCTTTCTGTTTAACCTGCTCTTGGCCTCCCTGCAGTAGTCCAGGAAATGATCGCGTGTACGCGGCGGAATGGAAAGTGTCCACAAGCTAAATCCATTGCCCCATCTCGTGTCTCGCTGATTCTTCTCCATCATGTACTCCAATGGCTGCCCAATACAAATTGTAGCTATGGATTCAGAACCCTAAAAGCATAGGGCATAATTGCTGCAAAATTCAATTATATATTGTGTTGATGAGCTGCTCTTACATGGAGTACAGGGGAGGGTCTCCTATTCACTGGAACGAGTGCCCGGATTCGAAGGTCCGACGCTTTCTTGGAGCGCGATCCAGAAATTGTGGAAATGAAGAAATCGATCAAGAAGATGTTCAGTTAGAATTTATATCGAAACCCTAAAGAAAAGGAAAGCAACGAAGCCAGTTTTGATCGAGATTTACAAGCAGGGTGTCGAGAGTATGCAGGAAAGGATTGTCCATTTGGAATTGACAGTAAAGATTATGCCATTGACGGTCACTGCCATTAAAGAAAAGGAAAGCAACGAATCGGCACCTGCAAACGCTGTGACTTCCCGGGATCGACACGGCAAACCCAGCGCTTAACAGAAACGTCACAGATGTTAAGATTATGGTTCACAGATGTCGAGCTTAAATCGAAAAAGTAGACGAAAACCCTGATTCAGAAGGAAGGCTTACCTGCATAACTATTTTCAATCGGACGGCAGAGTCTCTTTCAATCGTCTAACACTAATCAACTGCCGATAAGGTTACAGGTGGTTTGGGAGGGGAGTTCTTCTCAGAGGGAACGCATTACGGCATAATAATTAATTAATATTGTGCTATGATTTTTTTAAAGCCATAAATATGAAAATAAAATATTTAATGAAAAATACCATATAATATAAAATTAATAAAAACTGAAATAGAAAATTAAGGGAAAAAATTATTGAAGGAGAGAAATTTATAATTTTAAGTAATTGAGTTTATATAATTTAAATTTATTATTATTTTTGGAAAAATATAATTTAAATGATAGAACATTATTCTTTCATTTAGATTGTTGTTATTAAATTTGAATTAAAAGATATAAATTGGTAATGTTGTTATTATATTTCAATTAAAAAGATATAAGAAAATTGATAAGAAAAACGAAAATATTGTAGATTTTGTTTGAAATTTGAATAAAAAATACGAAAAATTATAATTTTAAATTATTGTATTTATATATAACTGAGTGATTGTTAAAGTGTTGAATCTATTTTTACATTTAAAAATACAATCTCATTGAAAATAAAAAACATGTTGTCTAATTTTAAACCAGAAAGGAGAAAAGTTAACATGTTGCAAAATAAAAAAAAATAAAAAAAAAACATCATTCCGCTAAGCTATTTTAGAAAAGCAATACACTAAGCCCTTTTTGAAAAGTAATATGAGAAATTTTGGTGTGTGATGTGTTGATTGAGTTATTATAATTGAATAACTAATTAATAAGAGTTTTGCTTATTTTGAAATATGAAATAAACATGTTTATTAAAATAGTATAATCATATAAATCAAATGATTAATAAATAATGATAAGATATGTAATTTGTAATTTATAATTTGCCATGTCAAAATAAATATTGAAATTGAAAAAAAATAAAAATAAAAAAATGATTTGAAAATCCTGATTTCATTCATTAGATTATGTATATGATAAAGTAAAAACCCTTATTCGTAGATAGAATACCTATAAAGTAAAACCCATATTCCCAAATAAATCACCCTAATGATTAGTTTTCATCGTAAATTGCTGGTTAATTCCAATTTCAATGTTTGGTAAGGAAATTTTAGGAGAACAAACGCTGATTAGTTTTCATGGTAAATTGTTTGCTAATATCAATTTCAATGTTTGGTAAGGAAATTTTAGGAGAACAAAAGCTTAGTGTGGAGTCTGGAGTCATGTATTTTGAAACACAGTGGAGTCATTTATTTTGAAACACGGTGTGGACATGTATTTTGAAATACACGCATTAGTGTAAATACTTTTCTATAAACCTTGACCTTACATAGTTTTCCAGCCCCTTTGAAAGTAGACTTACAAATTACATACATTTTTAAGCGAATTTTAGGTTCTATTTCGAAAAGAAAAAAAAAAAGAGAATCGAATTTTAGGCTCTATTTCAAAAAAAAAGGAAAAAAGAAAAGAGAATCGAATTTTAGGCTATGACGGGCATTGGTTGCACATTGCCGCGTAACGTAGTGTGGAGTATGGTCAAAAGTGTATAAATTTCTAGCCACGCGTTAAGTTGAATGCAGATGGCGGAAATCGAAGATGTGGTTTGTGGTGAATAATATCATGACCGGACTTTCTGGGTTTTGAGAAGAACGGAATTCGCGTGTTCGAACATTGCTGTCCCAACGCGGCAATCTGTCCCATAAATAACGGTGCTCAACCCTCTCTTCCCCATCTAAGTGCTTCATTCCTTCCCTACCCTTTCCTTTCCGCTTCTACTCATCATCAAACATCACTTCTTCGCTTGCAGCCATGAATTCCACGGGAACCTCTTTCCCTGTTGCTATACCTTCCGCTTCCGCGGCTTCTCAGGTTTCAGTACTTCATATGTTCCGCTACCATGCCCTTTCCCTTTCGCACTCCTCGGACAGAGGGCTGAACCTAATTTCTCATCATCACCATCCGCTTAATCGTTTCAGGAACCCGACTCATTGGCATCGTGACCTGACAAACATGAAAAGAAGGGCGCTGCCCATCCGAAGTGCGGGAAGGGAGTCCCTGACGACCACGCTTGACGCAGTAGACATCGAAGAGAAGAAGGAGCCAAAGATCTCCAAGGCGTCGAAGCCCAAGAGGAATCTGGAAGACATATGGAGGGAAATCCAAGGCGCCAACAACTGGGAAGGGCTGCTTGATCCCATGGACGGCATACTGCGAAAAGAGATCATCAGATACGGACAGTTTGCCCAGGCCTGTTATGATGCTTTCGATTTCGATCCCTTCTCCAAGTACTGTGGTAGCTGCAAGTATCATCGCAGGGATCTCTTCCAAGGCGTTGGGATGTCGGATTACGGCTACGAAGTGACCAAGTATCTCTATGCCACTTCCAATATCAATCTGGCTGGCCTTTTCCAAAAGCCTCGCGTGCAGAAGCTGTGGAGTACTCACGCCAACTGGATGGGCTTCATAGCCGTGGCCACGGACGAGGAGGAGATCAAAAGGCTCGGACGGCGAGATATCGTGATCGCGTGGAGAGGAACGGTGACGAATCTGGAGTGGATCGCGGACCTCATGGATTATCTGAGGCCTGCGGAATTGAACAACGTGCATCCCCATCCTGACGTGAAGGTGGAGGCGGGATTCCTGAATCTGTATACGGCCAGGGAACACGACTGCCGTTTCTGTAAAAGCAGTGCACGGGATCAAGTCCTGTCGGAGTTGAGGCGTCTGTTGCAGAAATACAGAGGCGAGAAGTTGAGCATAACGATCACCGGTCACAGTCTTGGGAGCGCTCTGGCGATGCTGAGCGCGTACGACATCGCAGAGTTGGGATTGAGCCGCTCGGGGAACAACGACCAGGCGGTGTCGATTCCTATAGCGGTGTTCTCGTTCGCAGGGCCGAGGGTGGGTAACGCAGCATTCAAGGATCGATGTGAGGAGCTGGGACTCAAGTTTCTGAGAGTGGTGAATGTGCACGACAGCGTGCCGAAGGTCCCGGGGATTCTATTCAACGAAAAGTTGCAGATGATGAAGCAGTGGATCGATAAGCTTCCGTGGAGTTACTGTCACGCTGGGGTGGAGCTGGCTCTTGATCACATGCATTCTCCGTTCCTGAAACCCACGAATGATCCATCGTGCTTTCATAATCTGGAGGCTTATCTCCACCTGGTGGACGGATACCATGGACGAGGGCAGCGCTTCTATCTGTCTTCGCGCCGCGATCCGGCTTTGGTGAATAAGGCGTGCAATTTCCTGAAGGAAGACTACCTAGTTCCTCCCTTCTGGTGGCAGGACGCAAACAAAGGACTGATCAAGAACCCCGAGGGTCGGTGGGTTCAGCCCGAGAGAATGAGAATCATCGAAGAGGAGTCGCATACAGATCACCACGAGACTCCCGATCATAGTAATGACATCACCGACATGACCATCAATATTGAGCATTGAGCATCTTCGGTGTAGTGTCGCAGAGTCTATTTAGCATTGAAACCACTTAGAAGTTAGAAGCCTTATTCGTGAAAATTTACGGTGGTACAGAGTCAAATTTAAAATGGGAATTATGTAAATAGTAAAGTATCACGGCATAAATGTAGTGGTTTATAATGAGATTTTTTAAAGCTTTTTTGGTTGGTTTTTTGGGTCAAAATCTGGCAGCAATTTATTGGAATGGCAAGTTTGATAGCTAGTTTCTGCATAATCAAAGGGTCCTAGAGGTTTTCAGAGTGCTGAATCCAAATATGCAGTTAAAAAACCATTTTAACTGCTAAAAGTTAAGATAAATCTCAATTTCTTCCACCGGATTCCGTCACCAGAATCTCCAAAAAAATCACATTATAGACCACTCCAGGCATAAATTCGTGATCAAGTTAACATCGAATCGTGGAGGTCCAACTAAATCTTGTCCGGCATCGGGCAGGTCCACAGAATTGAAGGGGACGACAAGGATGCAATATTCCATCCCAGGTTTCTGCCATGGCTGGTGGGCTAATGTCATACCACCATGATGACATGACATTGTATGAGCAAGATAGTTAGAATCATGAAATTTCATTTTTGTTACTCTCGGATATTCAAAAGCTTTAAGGAAAGATTTAAAGATATTTAAAAATATAAACCCTGTTTAAACTGAAAATTAATCTTTTACAAGTTAATATGAAATATATTTATAACAGTTTTTTTACAAGTTAATATGAAATATATTTATAATAGATTGCGGTTAAATGGTTATATTTATGATAACATTCACAACTTTTTGGTAAACAATTATATATAAATATATTCAGTGCGTTATTTAGTAATGACAATATTTAATATAGAGAATTGAAAAGTCAAACTCACTTAAAATATATAATAATTATATTATTAGCTTTAGTTGTTAGGTTTAACTTTCTCGCACTTTTTATGTTACTTTCTTGTTCATGTTTTGTGGTTCTTAGCCTTTAAAAGGATCTTTCTGTTTATTTTCATGTTCTTTTCAATTTAATTTTGTACTTTCTGATTTATATGTATACGTAGTGTGTCTATAAAATGTAATTTTTATATCATTAATAAAAATTACATTTTTTTCTATGAAAAAAAAATAAATCTTTTTTTAATATTTAAAATATTACATATCAACTCATATAATAAATCAATGTGTTACAAGTCTTCTTAAAAATTTATAATGAAATCATTATATATATATATATATTACATGTCATATGTCAACTTTATATTTAAAATAATGAATTACAAATCTTTTTTAAAAACCTAGTATGGATAAATTATCTTTCTTTATATATAATGTTTTATTAGCTAAATAAGTTTAATATGGATTTAGCTAGTAAGCTTATTTTATATATATATATATATAACATTGAAATATTTTATTTATGATTTACATTTTACAAGTTACATGTCAATTCTATATTAGATAATAAATGAATTGCAAATCTCTTTAAAGAACCTATTAATGAAATGAAAATGGTCGATCTCTCTCTATTTCTCTCTCTATATATCATAGTTTTTTTGTTATTAATACTATTTTAATGTTATATATCAACTCCATATAAAAAATACAAGAAATTACACATATCCCTTACAACGAAAAGTAAAAATATAAGGAAATTTGTAATTTAATTAATTTATTTATTAATACAAACTTGATATAAAAGTATGTTATTTATATGGGCCATGGAAATATTTTATTTATGTTAATAGTAAAATAATATTTTGTTATTATTGTATTTTTATTTTAACTATGCCATGCTAATTAAATATACAATAAATTACACATAATGTAATATCAATTAAATTTTTTTACATGACTTCTATCAACTCCATAATAAGTAGTAAAGGAATTACATATCCCTTTAATATTAAAAGTAATTTTTTTTTTTTTTACTTTCAATTACTTTATCTCTATATAAAGCGTATGTAAAATTAATGCGGAAATTGAAGCATTTTATTTATAGTCAATATTGATTTCTCTTTGTTATTATTATTTTTAATTTGTTATTACAAGTATTATTTTATTATTTTTAAATGTAATGTTAAATGACAACATCTTCCTCATACTAGGCTAGAGAGCATCTCTCGGTGCAAAAAGAAGAAGAAAATGTATTATGATATATAATAAATTATTTATTTTCATACCATTGAAATGCAACTCTGCAATGGCTAGGGTTTGGCCCTAGTAGGCCACTCTCGTCTCTCCTCCCTCTTATAGGACTCATTCCTCCATTCATTTTTTATTTAGGGCTTGGATTTCCCCGTCTATCCTCATTATCTGCTTTGGCTACCATGGCAGTAGGTTTTCTGAAAGTTCCCTCTACTTCAAGTAAAAGTACTATCTCTTATAAAGGTGTTGTCAACTTTAGATATAGTTCTCTTCCTCCCATTCAAGAGGTCCATGAATCTTTTGTGATCTGAGTTTTGCTGGGGTCAGAAGCCATTAGTGATGTATTATGTTTGTTGAAAAGAGATTTAGTTTACAGATTCAATGATCGCTAGCCTTATTTAGTTGAACTTCATCAGTGGATATTAGGGAATTTGAAACCCCTTCTCTCTGATGAACTTAATATTTATTGTTTGCCCCGTTTGTGGTGGTCTTTTATAAGTTAAAAGAGAGGAGCACTATTTTCAATAATGGCCCCTAGTTTTGGGGAAGTGTGGGGATTTTTATGTAGTCATGGCCCCCCTCTTTCGATCCTATTACAACTTCAATTTATTCTACTCCAATTTGGGTTAGACTTCCAAATCTACCTCGACATCTCTAGAATCCCTCTTAACATAAGGCAATTGGGGATGCAATTGGAGTCTTCTATTGTCGAATCCCATAAACAAAAGATTATCTCAGCCCCACATATGCTCACATATGTGTCGAGATGGATTTTTGAAAGGGTTTTCCAATTGAACTGAATTTGAATAGCACATATTACTTGTGGGTTCAAAAGCTCAACTATGAGAACATTTCCTTTCAATGTCAAGCACATTATGAGACATTGCACACAGTTAAAAACTACCGTAGAGCCATGAAAAATTTCAATACATAGAAAACCCAAAAAAATAGCTAGAGGCACAAATGGTGGGAAGGCGCCCAAAGATAACAATATACAGTTTCCGAGGAAGAAGAACCCCAGGATAAGGTAGAGAAAAAGAAAGAGAAAAAAAGTGGGCAAGAAGAAGTAGAATTCATAAACAATCCACTAGACCAAACTTCAAAAGAAGAACTTGCTTAGGAAAGCCCTAAGAACAATCCCTCCTCCCATGTTTCATCAGAAAACAAGACTGAACAAGTAACTTCTTGGGTTGATTAGGCATATGATGAAGAGCCATTAAGGAGCCATAAGGATGATGTTTCTAGTAGAGATCATCCTCGGCAGAGTGACCAAACAAATTCATTAGATAACTTGGGATGGACCCAAGTTGGAAAAAGGCAAAAAATATCTTGCCAAGGAAAAAGAGAAGCTACTCGAAGCTAAAGTGATAATTAGATAAGAATGGGATGCAAATATATTTGGATCTTAGCAGTGTTTTGGAAAATCTTTAGTTGACACACACAGATAGATATAATTTATATTTTTTTTTGTATTATGGAGTTCTCGATTGAGAATTTTGAGTAAATATGTATGCTCAATCTCAAATCCTTAAAAAATTGAGCTACTAAAGGTATTCATGTAACTTATTTCTTGGACACCTGCTATGACAAAATGCAGATCTAATATAAATTCTACTCATTTATATATATAAAATAAATTATTAAAATTATTTAATTTATGTATGGATATTGAAGAGTAGGTAAAACATGTTTCATTGAGGTAAAATTTGAATCATGAAATAAATTAAATAAAAAAATAATGTATTATAATATATAATAAGTTATTTAAAATTAATTTAATTTATGTATGGATATTGAAGAGTAGGTAAAACATGTTTCATTGAGGTAAAATTTGAATCATGAAATAAATTAAATAAAAAAATAATGTATTATAATATATAATAAGTTATTTAAAATTAATTTAATTTATGTATGGATTTCAATGACTAGGTACAACATCGGTAGTTAAGGTAAAATTTGAATGGGAAAAAGAAAGAAGAGTGGTCTTCTTTTTCATTGATCTCTAGTAGAGTTGATGATATTGTTATTTTGAAGGATTTTTGGATATATCTATTGATTTTCACTATATATGACTTCACGATATGCTGATAGAAATGATGATAAATCTCGATCGAAAAGGATAAGGTTTGGGTGCTTCGTTAGGCTTAAGGATCCAGATAGCATCCTACACGTCATCAACTTGTGTAATGAAGTTTGAAATATTTTCTATTGTCTTTGCCAACACCTCGGCACCGAAGAAGTATGAGGAAACTAAAAGCCAAGGAGACAAAAATGAATAATACTTTTTTGGAGATGATGGTGAAAAGCGACTCCCCCGTGTTCAGGGTAGGAATTTGGATTTCTCTTTACCCGTCATACAATTTTTTTTTACGTTTTGGGTCCTTATGCTTCCCGTCAAGAAACGTTATATTAAAAATTTTGCCCTTCAAGAGTGATGTTCTCATAATAAATTAAACCTTCACTAACTCAGGTAGTGGAAGAATTCTGCCAAAATCCGCTGCGCAAATCCTATCAAAGGAAAAGGCATATATTATAAATAACATTGGATAAAACAAAAACTTTGACTTTTTCAATTATAAGTAAATTTCAAAAACAATCATATATTTTACGTTAATTATTAGTAAAGTTGAATAAAGCTTATAAATAAATTTCTAAGACAATCATATGTCTCACGTAATTATTACTAAAATTAAATAAAGCTGAAGTCTAAGATATTCTAAGTTTTTCTCGAAATTTTAAGATAAACCTTATATCTAATTATTCAACAGGGTAAGGTAAAGCCTTACTAACATTTTGGGTAAAATACAAACCGCCAAAACAACGTTTTATAAACTTTATTGCACGTCACAAAAGACGGTCATTTCAATTTTTCAAATGTTAAATACGGGTAAAATGGCTCGTGACAGGCAATTTGCCCGTCAAATTCCATCTCTGCCCGTGTTAGTTTTGAGAAATTTAATGTTGTTGTTACTTTTCCAAGGAGTAACCAAAGTTCTTGTAAAAGAAGATGATAAAAAGAAAAAGGACCTACTTACATGGAAGTAGATAGTGCAATAATCCCTGACTCGAAAGCATTGCATCTTGCAAAAAGTAAGAGAATATTATAAAAATGGGTTACAAAGGAGCTAACCATTTTTGAAGAACAACAATTAACAATGCTATTCACTATGATAAAGTTGGTAAGCATATACAAATTGAAAAGGTGTACCTTAAAAAGAATAAGGTGATAAAAAATTGGAAGTATGAGGTAGATGTATCGGGAGTTGGTCCTATTGAACTTCTTAAATTACATATAACCACAAGGGATTACATATAACCACACGGGATTCCTTTACTCATTTTATCATATCTAATAAGATATGATAAACATGTGATTAAAAATGAAAATTAGTGAGCTTGAAGAAGCTCTTAGTGGTAGACCTTTGTTCATATCTTCTTTGACAGTTATAGCCCAAGAAACTGCACCACTAGTCACACTTATCACACAAAATAGAGTTAAGAAAGGAACTAATTTATTGAATGATATTAAGACTTATGTGGTAGAAAATATTAATAAATGAGTATATATTGTTTGGAAAATGAATAAGAATATGATTAACAATTTACAAAAGTTATTTAATTACATTCATTAATAAAATTTCTACCTTAAGTGATTTCCCTAAAAATCAATAAGGCCTTTTGATTATCAAAGTAGGATAGTCAATCAAAATGTTAAAAGACATTATTTCGTTGTATGCAGAAATTAATGACCAAAGGAATGATGATTTATTTAAAGCAATTAAAGTGGTTTAGGATGTTCAAGGCCCAAGAATAATTAAAAATTCCATGTTAATTTTACAGGATAGGTTATAAGAATATTTGAAAGTCATTAAGACATTATGGTGGTAAAGAGTTTGACAATTTTATATATTTTCATGGAGGAGAAAATAAATAAAAATGGTTAGTTACATTTTTTAACAAGAATGAAAACCAATTTTCGATCATTGAATAGTGAGTTTATTATTATTATCCAATTTTAAGGTTTCGGTTATTGAATAGTGAAATTATCATTATTATCCAATTTTAAGATCACGACCAGGCATCTGGTGTATGAGGCCCCCTTGAATAGTGAGCTTAATATTATTATTATCCAATTTTAAGGTCACAGCCAAGCGAGACACCAAATTGGTGTATGAGACCCCCTTGTTTCTGGGACAAGGGACTCACCTCTGTATAGCAATTTGACTACTATGTCTACAAAGGCATACATACTCTACCCCTCCGATTTTGAACATATAACCTTTTAGAAGAAAACACATACTCTTAACTATTAAGTCCGTATTAATTTAAAATTCTTGTGATTTAACGTAACTAGAAAATATTGATCAGGAAGATTAATTTGTAATTTGTATATGGTTAAAGTTGTAAAATATCCATATGATCTATTGAAGTAAATAGAAAGAGCATTCGATTTGGGTTGTACAACCGTGACATGTGACGTTAATATTCTTATACGACATACTTTACATCCAGGTACCAGTTCATATATCTCACATGTGACGTCCTCCATGTAACGGAATACATGTATATCTGTTATTCTAAAATATAAAATACGAATACGTACATTGTATTTCTTCACATTTTGACTCTGTTATATTGCTTGTTTAAATATAATTATATTTAAGTATATGATAAAAATTCATTCTCACAGTTTTGAGAATCAAGAATATATCACGATAAATTTATGATTCAAAAGTTCTAAATTATAAGAATGTTACACCTATAAAATCTTTGAATTGGCTTAGTAAAACACATCAATAACATTTATTATATGTACCCACAAAATGTACCCACTTTATCAGAGGTGTTATTGATATGTTTTAACAAACCCGGTATAATATAAATATTAAATTCTAATATGTTTTATTAAATATCAATATTAAATATAATTGCTATTTCAAAGTTTTAAGTTATCAAAAAAAATATTTTGTAGGTCACATTAATTTATATTTTAAAATTCCAGTATTTATATGGTATTTTTTAAATTAAAAAACTAGAAAATTGCATAAAAAAGAGATTCTATATAAAGATATTAGAGAAAAAAAAAGAGTAGTATTGAAATTATTAAAATAATAATAAAAATTAAGAAAATTATAGAAGTATAAGTGAAATAAATATCTAGAAATATTACAGTGAAAGCAAGTTTATTAAATTAAATAAGTTAAGATGATAGTAATTTTTTCTTATAGAAGTTCGAAAGTGGAAAATATAATAAATAGATAAATACAAATTAAATGAGGATTAGGGTACGGAAAAAAGATGTGAAATGTTTGAAAGGAATATAGAGGAACTAAGATGAAGAGATATGTGATGAAAATGAGAACTTGGGGGTTGCCCAAGATCCCAATTCCTTTAAAAAAATCTCGAACCTGGCCTGTGGTTATGGCCCACAACCTAAACGGAAGCGTTTAAACTGAAATCCCTTTCACTCATAGGTGTGCACATTCATTAAAATCGAGCAATGATTGATTGTTCATCAAACAAAGCTGATAGCATAGAATCACCAAGTAAATGTTGAGCAATTCCGTCAAGAATCCTTTTGTGTGAAGACCAGTTGTTTTCCCCTGTAGGAACAGAGTTGCAAGAACGTCTCTGCTGTTGAAAACATAAACCTATCTGATTTGCCCAGATACTCATAGGTGTTGAGAAATCTAACTTAGATTCTTCGTGCCCTGAGACATCAGAAGGTTCCAATAATCGCATCTTCTCACTATAGTCCACCTTACTTCATGTAATGCGATTATGTCATGTAACTATAGTCCACCTGACTTCACACGGTCAGCCTTTAAGAGTGTTTACGACGCGCATATGGAATTATATGCATATGGCTCCGCTCTCCACAAAATACGCTGTCCACATAAAATATAACTATTAAACATGGTCCAGTGGCAAAGCATCCGACCGCCTCTTGTTTGTCACGGTTTTCAACAAGAACAAAACTAGATCATCAAAACCAAGTGAATCTAGAGACAGGGTCTCCTTCCTGTGTGTGTATAGAAATCTGAGAGCAGTGGGGTGCTACTGCTCGATGACAGTGCCCTGCTGTCCTTACGCAAGCACTACAGGCATATCCATTTGCCAGAGACCAGACATATTCACATGCGCATCCATGCAAGAAGTATTTGTATCCATAGAAATCGAAACAATTTCCCAACACTCCAATCCTCCCTTGCTCTTCATACATAACATTTAAACAATAAACGACTAACATAACAGTTACGCAAGCAATTCAAATCGCCATTTATCCTGTAAGTGATCAATGTCGATCACAAGTTCACAACACGAAATTAAGCCAATTATCAAACACACCTAAACGTATAAATGGGCACAACATACACTAAACCCAGGTATATATATATATATATATATATCATAAAACTGTTACAAAATTAGGCATTTCACCTTAAAACGAGCTCTAGCTCGACTAACATCTTGCCACTCACAAAATTCCTCACAAACAGATATTCCTACACCCCTATGGTATTACAATTATATAAGAATTTTAGGAAGGATCAATCCTATCCTCTCCTATTTTCTCCACAAAAGCTTCATGCATGCACGCTTTAAATCTGCTTTATCCTTTTTAAATCTATTTTTCTGCTTTAAATCACACTTTTCTTTTGTTCTGATCCTCTCGTCCAGTTTGTTTGCTTTGTTGCTGGTTGCTCCCACATCAATATGTTATCAAAATGTAAAAAACAATAGACTAAAGAAAGGAAGAGTAAATAGATGAAAATAAGAAAGGAAGATAATAGAGAGGCATGGACAGGAAAGAAAAGAAAAGAAGTAGGGTGTGATGGGGTTAGTTGTAATAAAGGAAATTAGAAACAAGGTATAAAGAATAAGGCGGGGGGGGGGGGGTGGGGATTTTTTGAATAAGTCGATGAATAGTGGTTATCCAAGATTGGGTAACTTTATAGCCATCTTCTTGATTAAACTATTAGGGTGTTTCTTGATTTCAAGTGCTTGACTAGTGATATAGGGGAAGTAATAAAGAGTAGATGTGAGGATTTAGCTTGGTCAAAAACTTTTTTATAAATGTGGCAATATTTTGCATTTATTGTAGAGATGAAATTACAAAATGTGTTAGATGTTCTCTTTAAGAAAATTTTTAATTGATCTACATGTTTTTCCAATATATGATTTCCTACATGAGTATAGAATTTGGTTAATCCCTTGACTTAGCATAAGGTCAATTTTATCCTTAGTAGATCTTATTGGATTCTTAAGGGCCATATGGGTTTAAAAGGAGTCTTGGTATTATTTTTAAATAAGATTTTTGAAATATGATCAGTAACACCATGGATATAAGAAATATAAATAAGATCTATAGGCTAGGTAAAGGAATGAGATCATTTGGATCTAGAATTTAGGAATGAGTGAAATGCTCTCTTAATTTGTGTGGTGGAATAACTATTAGATCTAAGGGCCCAAATGAGGTGGGATTTTCCATTTTTAAGGAGGTGGGGGGAAGAGACTCGAATGTCACAAGTAATGACGGCCTTGAGAAAAGAGACCTTTGGGCTAGGTGGTGGTGATACAAGGCATGAATATACCTAATAATGTGTCTTTTTTTTATAGAATTGGCAAGTGAGGGTAGTGTTAGGTTGATGAGAGATAAGAATGATGCAGGAGCATTTAGCTCAGAATTATCATTATACTTTAGTAAGCATAGGGGGGCTTGTATTTTAAGGATGTTGGTTTCCTAAGTGTTAAATTAATGTAATTATTTAGGATTTTGAGTGATTTTAATGAGAATAGGAATTAATTAAGTATTGTGAGGCATATTGTAAATGTTCTCGAATATTGCAGAGCATGAGAAAATCAAGATAGTTAAGAGTTCATAGGGATTGATAGCTTTGGAAGTTAATTGTAGATTTTGAATTAGGAATTAGTTCATGATTTATAGGATTGAGAGGATTCTTAGGTTTTAGTTGAAATTATTAAGGATCTGAACCAGAATTTGTTCACAGAGTCTTTTGTATAAATGTAAGCCTAAAAGGCATCGAAAGAGTTACCTAGTTAGCTAGTTAGAGGTTGTGAGTTAAAGGTTTGATTGTAAGCCTACGGGCAGGTAGGAAAATAGAGGCCACTGATTAGAATATCAAGCAAGAGAGAGAGAGACTCGTATGTAAATAATTATTTATCAATATAGAGAACTCAATTATGAATTGTGTGGTGTGTATTTATTAGTGGAGTTATGAAATGTATCTAATTAGTGTAATTATGCATAATATATGTATGCAGGTGAGGTTCGATCAGAACACAAAGAAGAAGGGGAGTATGTAGGATTGGGGTTTGATCGATGAATTCGATTAAAGGATACAAGTGAAGTTCAGGGATGATAGTGAATAAGAGTACACAAAGTTAAGCTTAGGAGGGAGTTGTGTTGCAGAACAACCAAAAACTAGAAACCCTGGAGAAACCCGAAACCACAGAAGAACACTGAAGCAATGGCATAAAACTGAAGAAAGTAAAGGCACGAAGGAAGGAAGTAAATGTGTACAGGAGTCGTTGGATCTATGAGATCAACGAATGAGGTTGAAGGAGATGGGCGATCAAGATTAAGTCACGTAGCATAAAGTAAAAGAAATGAATTACGAAGATTAACTTAAGTGTTAGTGGAAGAAGAACTCTTTATCATTGTGCAGCTATCCCTAAATTTGGAAATAATGGTGTTTTTAATATTATCCTTATTCTAAGAGCTCTGAGGAACTAGGGTTTTGAACACGGGGTGACAAGCGCGAGCAGGTAATGATGGAAGGGCTTGGAGGAGGGAGCTCCACTCCCTCCTACAATAACATAGTTTCAAACAGAAGTAGAGAGGTGAGTTTGAACAATTTCCGAAATCCACCTGAGGAAAAAACAAAGGCAACTGACACTCACAAGCTGGGAAGTAGTGTTTCCCAAGAAAAGGAAGGGACCCACAAGGAAGCTAGGCGGGAAAAGACTCCTAGTGACACTAGTCAAAGAAATGAGAAAATGTCTGCAATGGGACCATGTAATCCCAAGGCTAACATAAAACCCCCGGTGGTCTTAAATGATCCAGCCCTACAGGTGCACAGAGAACATATGGCGACTTATGCGGTTATTTGTAAGTTCATGGGCATATGGCTGATGGAAAAAGCGTAACCGAAGGGAGAAATAAATCTACATCTTGGCTCCAAGGGTTTCTTCATAGTGGTTTTCACTAACCTAGAAGACAAAGACAGAGTTTTCAAAGGAGGACCCTACTTCTATTCTGCTGCAGGACTTTACATGCGACCTTGGGTGATGAGCTTTGTTCCAAAGCGAGAAACGTTCGCATCGGTCCTGATATGGATTAGATTATACTCCTTACCTTTAGACTACTGGTTTTCGGAAACTTTAAAAGCTATAGGTAACAAATTAGGGCATTTCATAAAGATACCAGAGGTGACTCTGCAGAGGAAATATACCCTCTTTGCCCACATATGTGTCGAGATGGACTTATCGGAAGCACTATCGGATGAAGTCATCCTGGAAGTTTATGACGAGGAATGGATCTAGGCAGTCGACTATGAACACATCCCATTCAGATGCCGTAAATGTCATGAACATGGGCATCTCTTCAGAGACTGCCCAATCAATAAGAGGGAGGAATTCTTAAAAACCAACAAAGGAAAAGATCCTGAAGGCTTCACCAAAGTGAGAGGCAGAGGAAAAGGAGGGGGGAAAAGGTCACAAAATAAATATAACGAAAGCAAGATACCAAGTTATGACAATTTCGAGATCTTAGAAGAAGGAGGAGGAGAAAATGGAACGCACAAGAAAACTGAAGACTACCAAATAGAAAAGGAAATAGAGGATAACATGGAAATCATACAGGAGCACAATGGAAAAAAGGAGGACATACCAAGCATCATGGAACCTGGAAAGGGCCTGGAGATGACCCCAAGCGATGGTGGTACGGAGGACCAAGACCTACAGGAGATCCTAGAGAGGGAGAACTTGGAACTAGAAAGGTTTATCGAGCAGTGAATCAACACAGGAATAGACTCTTTACCACAAGAGGAGTTTGATAGAGTACAAAATCTATTCCTCCGATGGTCTCACACAAACGCATCAAGAGTTAAAAGGAATCACAATATCCAGGAGAACCAAGGGGTTAAATCAAAGAAGAAAATAACAAAACACTCCACCAAGAACCTAGGCAAGAAAAGAGGATGAAGGAGACATAATGAACTACTGACATAGTGTGGAAAACTCATGATTAATTCAGGTAAGATGAAAGATCTCACCAATTAATCTTTTACAAACCCATCATTATGAAGCTTACAACCTAGAACATTAGAGGACTAGGGATTAAAGGAAACAAAGAAATCTTCGTAACAGAAAAAAAGAAAAAAAACAAGATATGGTGTTTATTGAGGAAATAAAATGCTCAGTAGACAAAATAAGAGAACCGCACAACAAATGGCTTTTTAAGTACGATTATCTAGAAGTCAAAGAAAATACTTTAGCTAGAGGAATTCTTACTCTTTGGAATCCTCAGAAATTTGGAATCTTGGATGTTGAGGCATCAAGAAATCACCTTTCAATGGTTATCCAACTATCGGGGACAAGGATAACTACTTGCTCACAAATGTCTATGGTCCTCAACTTCCAGAAGACAAACTCAGGCTCCTCACCTCTCTGGAAGAGTTGAGAGAGAGACATCCAGCAGTGCCCTGGATTCTGGGAGGGGACTTCAATATGATAAGATCTCTCACAGAGAAAAAAGGAGGAACCAGATCACTTGGTAGACACTCAATAGCGTTCCAAAACTTCCTTAACAATATGAGACTGGTGGATATGGACACAATAAATGGCATCTTCACATGGAACAACAAGAGAGGAGGAACTTCCCAAGTAGCCTCGAGATTAGATAGATTCATAATCTCAGAGGATCTCCTTTTCACTGACCATAGTATGACTACTTTCATCCTCCCTTTCGGAGGTTTAGACCACTGACCCATCCAGATGGAAGCCTCCTTTATTGGAACCCCAAGGAATAGACCTTTCAGGTTTGAAAATGTCTGGCTTACTCACCCTAATTTCATCACTAACATTGGAAAGTGGTGGGTTGAAGAAATACCCACCCAAGGTACAAGAATGTTCCTTCTACATTAGGGACTCAAACACATCAAGAGAAAGCTCAAAATATGGAATAACAATGAGTTTGGAAATATATCCAAAGCCAAGGGAGAAGTGGAAAGAAAAATGCAGGAAATTAATCAAATTCTCATCACAGAAGGCTTCACAAAGGAAAAAAAATGCAAGCGGACTCACTTCAACAAGAATGGGACAAAATATGCCAGTAGGAGGAGATCTTCTGGAGATAGAAATCTAGAGTGCAATGGATTAAGGAAGGGGAGAGAAACACCAGATTCTTCCACAATTCTACCATGGAACACAGAGCTCATAATAGAATCACAAAACTTATAGATCCTCAGGGTGCAAAGCAAAACACCCACAAGGAAATGGAAGTGGTTGTGGTCCAACATTTTAAAAGTATAGCAAAGGAGACCATGGAAGACAGATCTCTATTTTCTAAAATTTTTACACAACACATTCCAAAATTGGTAACCAAAGAAGACAATTATAATCTTAACATGCCAGTAACGAAGGAAGAGGTCAATGAAGCAATCAAAGAGATGCACAATGGGAAAGCTCTAGGCCCTGATGGTTTCAATGTAGAAATATTCAAAAATTGTTGGGAAATAGTCAAATACGACATCCTGGAGGTGGTGGAGGACTCGAGAAATTCAAAATCAATTTTGAGAGCGCTTAATGAATCTTTCATAGCCTTAATCCCCAAACAGGAAAAAGCCATGACTCCAGATAGATTTAGACCCATAGCTTTATGCAATGTGGTGTACAAAATAATTTCCAAAGTAATTGCTAACAGACTCAAACCCCTTCTTCCAACACTTGTGTCAGAAGAGCAGATTGGTTATGTGGAAGGTAGACAAATTCTCAATAACATCATTCAAGCTCACAAATTGGTGCATTCCCTTAGGACCAATAAACAAGCAGGTATGATAATACAATTGGATATAGAAAAAGCTTATGATAAGCTAAGTTGGTCTTATATAAGGGAAGTTCTTAAAGCATATGGCTTCGACCACAACTGCATAAGGTGGGTCATGGCTCTTGTCACCACTGCCAGTTGTTCAATTCTTCTTAATGGCTCTCCTTCCAAAACCTTCAAGCCATCAAGAGGCCTCAGACAAGGAGATCCTCTCTCCCCCTTCCTCTTCATACACATGATGGAAGGATTGGGTAAAGCAATCATTTCAACCAAGGAGGAAGGAAGAATCCAAGGACTTAGACTCACTCCGAATGGGGACACATTAACCCATCAACAATTTGTGGATGACACTATGCTACAAGGCACACCAACAGTCAAGGAAGCCAAAGCTTTCAAACAAATCCTGCATGAGTTCGCAATGGCCGCGGGTACTACGGTAAGCCTCACAAAATCTAAAGTTTTATTTTTCAATACTGATATTACAATTCAAATAAATCTCTCCATAATCCTAGGATTTCAAAGAGACCATCTTCCCTCGAAATATCTGGGAATACCCCTCACTAACCAACTGCTGAGCAAGGAAATTTGGGACTCTGTAATCAATAAATTGAAGGATAAAATTAGAAAATGGACAAACAAACCCTTGAATTTAGCTGGGAGGGTAGTTCTCACATAAGATGTGCTAAAAACCATTCCAATCTTCATGTTATTAACCCTTCTGGCACCAACAAGAGTTTTACAGAAAATCAGGAACATTCAAAGAGATTTTCTTTGGGGTAAAGGGAAAGAGAAAAAGAAATGGGCTCTGGTAGCATGGGATAAGCTCTGTAAACCCAAAACCCATGGTGGTTCATGTCTCCATGACCCGGAAATTTTAAACAAAGTTTTTGGGGCAAGACTTTGGTGGATATGGCTAAAGAAAATAAGAAACCCCTGGGCTAAACTCTGGAAACAAAAATATGCAAGGGATTGGCAAGAAACGAACCACATCAAAATGACAAGCCACATCAGAGGTTCCCACATTTGGAACAAGGCATGGGAAAATAGAACCTTAGTTCAGAAACACAGTTTCTGGGAGATCAAAAACGAGAATCTTGCATGGTTTTGGGAGGACAACTGGCAGCAGGAACATATCCTCAGTAGAGAAGGACTACAAATCATCAAAATCGATACCATTAACAAAGGACTGAAAAAAGTAAGTGATGACTAGGATCAGTCAAAGGACACTGGTAAATGGAGGATTTGGAAAGTACCAAACTGCAGTGAAGAAACCCCCTTGAAGACCCAAGCTAAAGTGTTTACAACTATTCTGGAGAAAAGACAAATTTTGACCTCTACCTCAAATGATCTTCTAAGATGGGGTAAAATCAACGAGGGCATCTTCAACCTCAAATAAGCCAAAAGAATAGCCACGGGGCTTAACTACCCAGGCCCTGATAAGACATGGAAAGACCTATGGAGCAACCCACTCTTGACAAAGATCAAATTGTTCAGGTGGCTGGTCCAGCACAAAAAGATTTTAACTTGGGAAAATCTCAGGAAGAGAGGTTTTGCTGGGCCATCAAGATGCCAATTATGTGGAAAACAGGAAGAAACTATAGATCACCTTCTCAACCTATGCTCTTTCACCTCCACCTTATGGAATTGGGTAGCGAGTATCTTCAAGCAGGCAGACAGGAACGAAGGTGACATCACTGACACTTTAAAGAATTGGAGGAAGGACTTCTCAGACAATGAGACAGTAAACATAGCATGGGCTCTGATCCCAGGATTCTTGATCTAGGATGTTTGGAAAGAATGTAACAACAGGATCTTCAAAGATAAATCTAGCTCAACTCAAAGCATCATAGCTCAAATCCTAAAACAGCTCAAAGAAACTGTCAATATCCATCACAAGCAACCTCCTAAGAAACCCCCGGGTCATTGAGACACTTACATCTTGGAACTATTGGGACTCTAGTCTCTCGTCCCTCAGGGAATACGAAAGACAACAAAGAGAATATCAGCTGGAAAGGCTTTTTGGAAACCTCCTCCCAAAGGATTTTTAAAATTCAATATTGATGGAGCCTCAAAAGGTAACCCTGGGGACGTTGGCTATGGAGGAGTCAAAAGAGATGAAGAGGGCAACATAAAAGTCATCTTTCATAGTCATATAATATGGTTGAACTCATGGACATTGAACAATGCTTAGAGATTATGGTAGAGTTCAATTTACATAATACAATCATCGAGGCTGACTCAGAATTAATAATTAAGTCGGTTAAGTGGCTAGGCATGGGTTCTCCACCTGACAAAGTCTCGAGATGCTGGAGACTTTTGCAAGTCTATTATCGAATTCAAACGCACCTAAGAATTCTAAAAACTCTTAGTTTGTGCATGTGCATAGAGATGCCAATAAAGTAGTGGATTGGCTCACTAATGAAGGGGTGAGATGCACAAAAGACAACAAGTGCTACCTATGGGAGTTGGTACCTGTAGGAAAATTGCGTGAGAGCTGCCACACTCTGGCCCTCACAGATAAGGAGCATTATCAGCACATGCAGGGGAATCCGCTAGATGACCAATAGACAATGGACGATAAGAGTTTGATTGTTAGTCAACCTAAGCTTCGACACAATGGGGCCTCGCAGTGGGATACCTCAGGTTGCCTACTTATGGGTTCTGTGGGTGAGTAGACATTTAGAAAAATGTTAATGATCTGCTCTAAACTATGAGGCACAAGTTCAATTGGGTGGCTCAGTTGAATGGATGGCAACAGTGCAAAGTTATCAGGCATCAAGTGGTTATTAGGCGTCAAAGCAGTTCTCAAGCGTCAAGTGGTTATCTGGCGTCAAGTGGTTATCTTGTGTCAAGTGGTTATTTGGCGTCAAGCAGTTATCAAGCGTCAACTGGTTTTCAAGTTATCAAGTGTCTAGTGGTTTCTGTGTCATCAGGCATCCTCGAAACCTGAAGTGGTTTATTAGAAATGTCTTCGATGCCACTCAGTGATCAACATGTGGCTTCCGAAGGAGAGAGAATACCGCCCACATTGGGTGGGTATTCTTTCGACTTATTCTCCGCCCGATATTTCCCTCTGCCATTGGATCTTGTAGAAGCAGATTAAGGCCTCTGATTTGTTGAGCTAGTCAGTGGGTCTAGGTACTCCCTCCTGGACCCGAAATCTTTATTTAATAGTCACTATTCACCTCCTCGAATCCACGCAAAGTTTGTCGGGTTAAGGTGTTTTTGTTCCATTCTGCCCCTTGACTGCTTGACCTTGGTCCAAGGTTCGGGTGGTGGAGGTAGACTATTTTGTTCTCAAGTAGTTGACTCTTTCCCCAAAGATTGAAGTGATTTTTAAGTCTTCAGCCCTCTTCATCTTTAGGTGCGATGTATTTTATGTATCATATTTTGAGTGACAAGATAATAGAAGGACCAACTCTTGCCTTGGCAAAAAAAAGTGTTAGCGGAAGAAGAATGGCGGAGGAATAGATTTGGATCATCAGATCGACAGATCTATTAGATCAATGGTGATCAACAACTGCAGGGGTAGGAGAGTACGGAGGTTCTTGATCATGGTTGAAGTCTCGTAATCACTCCTAGCCATCGATCTCATTTTCAAACTCTTAGGTCACAGTCAATTGCAAGGGTTAAGCCCGTTTTAATCCGTGTGCTAGTTGAAGTCCCGCAAACTATAGATTTAATGGTCTCTTATATATAACAATCATCGCGTGCCAATCAACTAGTGCAATAGTTAAGGATTAAAAGCAGTTTTATCAGTGTAGCTGGTTATAAGGTGGAGAAAAAATGGTAAGTAGTAATTCCGGGTGGTCACCCACTTCCATTAATCAATCGACACGGAGCACTCGGGTGGAGAGAGAAAACCACTTTATCGGGTGGGTAATCCTCATGCAAGTGATTCGCCCGATAATGTTGTTAACTGTTGGATCAAATGGGCTTTGATCAATGGTGGAGGATAACCGATTAGGTTTGTTGATTAGGTGAACCAACAACCATCAGATTGAATGGTAAGATCAACTGCAAAGATTGAAGCTGATAAGGGTTAGGCCTTAGCGGACCCAAGAAGTTTATGGACTGGAGTGAAGTTTATTTTAGTTTCAGAGGGTGAATGAAATGCGATGCGACAGTTGTTGATATGAGGGAGTGAAATCGACATTGGAGGCTAAACGCGATAAAGGTGAGCCTCAAAAAATGTGCCAAGGTCGTGGATTGGTGGAAAGGTAAGGTTTACGTGTGCTTTGTGGAGTATTTCTATTATATAAGAATTATAATAGAAATAAAGTGGATAAAGGTTTTATGAGTTAAGTTCTAATATAACCAAAGTTAAAGAGTGGGGTTTGGTTATTATGTCCGGGGTATAGAATTAACCAAAGTTTATTGAAGGTTCTCTGGTGAGTCTAATGAGATCCCTATAATCAATGCTCTCTTTCTAAATTCTTGAGTATACCCTTGCACACTTTGCCCTTTCAATTGCCGAAGATTTTGCCAACTCGTCATGGCTTGTTACATGTAGGCCAATGGATAGAATTGCTTCTTAATTGTAGAAACAAAGTCACTCTAGGTAGAGATATTCTTACCATGTCTCTTTATGTCAGCTTGGGTTTTGTGTTCCCACCAAACCAAGGCAGTGCCTCCTAGGCATAGCTTTGCCAACTAAATTTTTCTCTTGCCTGAGTTGATGTTCTGCACTCTACAATACACATCAATTGGTCTAATCCAATTGTCCAATTTTTCAGCATTTAGCTCTCCATCATATATAGGCAAATCAAATTTAACATCTAGTTTAATCGAAGATGCTTTCTTATTATGCACATGGCTATTAGGAGGTGTGAGAAATCTTTCCTCTTTCCCTTTTCCTTTTGAGTGGTCATGGGAATGAGACTCATCTTCTTCTTTATCTTGTTTAGAACCTAATGAATCTTCATCCTTATGCTTTCTAACATCCCTATACATTTCTTCTACCATAGACTTTATGGCTAGGAAGCTCTCCATGAATTGAGGGTTCAGCCCCATAGAACCTTCCTCTGACATTGTCTTCCGAGGATAGACTCTCCCAATTTCAGGATTAGTTTCAACCAACTCTCCTTATCCTAATTTGAGCTTTGATCTAATGAGCATTCAACAACTAAACCAACACAAGCTTGTCTAACCTTATAGCCTAGAGCTCTGATACCACTTGATCTGATAATCACCCTATGAGTGACATCAGTTAAAGATTTATTGTTTAAATGTATTACAGACTCATGTGCTGGTGTGTGTTTTGTGTTATTTAAGCAATGAATTGATCAGATTGCCAACACATAGACATTTAAATGGAAAGACAATAGAGAAATATAGTAAGTAAACACAAAGACACAATAATTTTGATAATGATTTCACCCTATTCTCCAGGGCTACATCTCCGGTCCAACTTTCAGTGGTGGCCTTGTTTTATTGTGCCTTTAAGCAGAGAATTAAAATGCAGGGACTCAATGTGGGTTCTCCTAAAGCAGGTTTGCTTGGCAGGGTGGTTCTTGGATTCCCCAAGCCACTTGAGTACATAGACTCCTCTTCTTCCTACTAGCTCTGTGACCTTCTGGTCTACATTGGCAAGAGCCCAATGTGGTGCTCAGCCCACACAGATTCCTCTATGGGATGGCTTGAATCTCTCAACCTCTTTGGTGCTCGATGCTACCGCTAGTCAGCTTAGCCCTCTGTCTCTTTCTACTTTTGCTTTACTGCCTTCTTCTCTGGTTTCTGTCTCTCAGTGTTCAGTCCTCCTCTCGGGATTCGCTTTGACTGACTCTAACTTCACTCTGTATTTTGTCTCTGTTCATGGCTTTTAGCCATTCGTCCCAATGCCTGTTCGGTTCCTCTTTTTCCTTTGTCGATTCACCTTCTGCAGCTGCGCTTGGAGTTCCTTATTCGGCGTCATCACGAATGCTTAGGGAGTGGCCACATGTCCTCCTCTAAATGGTGCCATCCTGCTTCATCGGTTCGTTTCTTCAGTTACAGTGTGGATGCATTCTTCCTCCACCATGTGGTCAAATGGATTCCAAATCCTTCTAAAACACGACTCATTCTTTCATCAATTATGCTTCCTCCATCGAGCTCGATCTTAGTTATCTGATCTAGGTCCCCCAGATCCAACGTCATACACACGTCCTACTCAGTTGACTTGCTCGACTGATAGGGCACGATCAATGGCGGTTTTCTCTCACCTCCACTTGCCACGCATCGATCGATGTAAGGGGTCACTCCACTTCCATCCAAAACCGCTTATCGTTCGAGGGCGCTCCGATCAATAGTATCGGTTTCGAGAGTGCGGGTCCCGCCTTTGTCCTTTTAGCGTTGTTCTCCTTTTCGCCTATGGTTCTCTAGCTCCCGATGTGACCAAGTTCTCGAGGCTCCTCCATTTTGGCCTGTTCGCCCAGCGATGCGCGATTAGAGCTAAGCGCTAATCGTGCATCAAAATCCACCTCGTTTTCCCATTCCAGGGCTCCTAGGGACTACTTTGACCTCCTACACAGTCTCCATGGGCCTCGGTCAGCACGCTTTGACAGAGGTCCTTGTCGTTCCATGCTGTCTGCCATTTCCACTGGTTCAGGGGTGTTTTTGATCATGGTTTCTGAATTCTTTAGAGATTTGTCCTGACCTGATACAGTCATGGTTTTTTGACAGTCTTTTATGGATTTAATTTGGATCACAGCCTCCCCACTGAAAAGATTTTGGACCACCAAAAGTTGGTTTTCTTTCAAGCATCGACTAAGTGAGGATACTGTTGTCTCACTTATCTAATCTCAATCCACTTTGCACTACTCGGCTTCGAACCTTTGAGTCCAATTCTGAGGTACTCAACATTTCCTCTGTGCGTCGTCCTCACCTTCCTATCGAAGACTATGTCTTCCTGCAATTCATTAATATATCCAGGTAGCAGGTCATCAATAGAAGGAAATTGACTTTTCTCTTTATGATCCTCAATCATTGAAGGTTCAAACAATCTTAGGCAATCTGCATTTATGACTGAGTAGATGTGCATGTATGCTGGTAGATCAAGGCGAAAATAATTTTCACCAATTTTCTCAAGTATCCTAAAAGGTCCATACCTGATAGGCTTTAGCATTTTACCTTCACCTTGCATCATGTCCTTGTTGATATACAGCCAAACCTTGTCTCCAACTTGAAAACTATGCTTCGTTTGATGCTTATCATGCCTAGCCTTGTATTTGGCTTAGCTCATTTCCAACTGTTCCTGTACTACCTGGTGGATCTCCTGGATCTGTTCAATGAAACTAGTTTCCTTGTCCACATCACTGTGTCCATCAACCGTGGTATCTTTACCAAAGACAAAATCCAAAGGAGACCTTGGTATGAAACCAAAACAGGTCTCAAAAGGAAATCTGTGTGTAGAATAGTGTTTTTCTCTGTTGTAACCATGTTGCACATAACACAAATGTTCATCCCAAAGCTTAGGATGTTTGCTGCAATATCCCCTGAGTAACTGGATCACTGTCCTGTTGACTACTGTCTGGCCATCTATTTGTGGATGAAAAGTTGTTCTTTTCTTTAATTTGGTGTCTATCAGTTCCCACAGACTTGACCAAAAATTCCCCACAAATCGAGTGTCTCGATCAGACATAATGGAAGTGGGTAATCCAAAATGAACCCATACATGTTCAAAGAACAATTTTGTAGTTTGTTCAACTGTAATTTGTTTATTACAAGGTATCAAAATACACATTTTGTTGAACCTATCCACAACCACATATAGATAATCATGAACGTTCCTAGATTTAGGTAGTCCTCCAACAAAATCCATGGAAACACTTTCGCAAGGGTGAGAAGGAACTGGTAAAGGAGTGTACAATCCTAGTTTTCTATTGCTGGGCTTACTTTTAGCACACATATCACACCCTCTTACATATATGGAAACCGTCTCATTCATTTTCGGCCAATAACAAAATCTTTGCAGCTGCGCAACTATTTTACTTACCCCAAAGTGACCTGATATCAGAGAAGTGTGTGCCTCTCTAATTATCTTTACTCTCTCGGTTTGTGGAATGCAGAGTTTCCCACAATGATATAAGACTCGGTCCTTCACATGGTAGTCCAATTCTTCTACCTTTTTGCCTTGACTCAAAGTTGCATATGCATCTTTAAAGTCCATATCCTGAGCATATTGTTCTATGTAGCTTTCATGTAGCACGAAATTATGCTTAAGTATAGTAGATGCATTTATAATGGGTCTAGATAACATGTCTGCAACTTTGTTGTGTATACCCTTTTTATATCTGATGACTAGATGAAACTGTTGTAGAAAACCCATCCATCTATAATGCCTTGATTGATTCAACTTAGTTTGGGAATGTAGGTATTGAAGTGGTTGATGATCAGTATGTATTACTGTCTCTTTGCCCATTAAGTAATGTTTCCACTTTTTCACACTCTGAACTAATGCATACAATTCTTTATCATATGTAGGATAGTTAAATACTGCAGGATTAAAATTCTCAGAATGATAACATATGGGTTTACCGTGCTGTGTCAATGTTGCTCCCATGGCATAGTCACTGGCATCTATTTGGATTTCAAACGGCCTTTGTAGATCATCCAGTGTTAATACAGGTGTTGTACTAATCTTTTCTTTCAAGGTGTCAAAGGATTTCTGATGTTTTGCCTCCCCACTGAAACACCTTGTTCAATCCTGTCAAAGCATGTAAGGGAGCTACAATTGAGGAAAAATTAGAAATGAACTTCCTCCAATATTGTGTTGCTCCTAAGAAGCTTCTCACTTTTGTAGCAGACTTGGGTTTAGGCCAGTTTACAATGACTGCCACTTTAGAGGGATCTATTTTCAATTCACCACCCCCTACTATATGACCCAAATAATTTAGAGATGTATTGCCAAATTCACATTTCGAGAGTTTAACATAAAGTTTTTCTCTTTTCAAAACATCTAATGTCTGCTTAACATGCTTTAAGTGTTCTTCGCGCGTTTTACTAAAAATTAGAATGTCATCGAGATACACAATAACAAAATCATCAAGAAAAGGCCTGAGTACATCATCCATTAATCTCATGAAAGTAGCAAGAGCATTGGTCAAGCCAAAAGACATAACCAGCCACTCATACAATCCCTGCTTTGTTTTGAAAGCAGTCTTCCATGCATATTGCTCTGCAACTCTGACCTGATGGTATCCACTATGTAAATCCATCTTGGTGAAATAAACAACTTCCTTCAATTGATCTAAAAGATCATCTATGCAAGGAAGGGGATAATGATTTTTTATTGTTATCTTATTCAGCGCTCGGTAGTTAATGCCCATTCTCCACGAGCCATATTTCTTTCTCACCAAAACAATTGGTGACCCACATGGTGATGTGCTAGGCCTGATGAATCCCTTCTCGAGCAACTCTTGCACCTACTTCTTGATTTCAACATTCTCTAAAGCAGACAACCTGTACATCCCAATGTTAGGCAATGGAACATCTTGCTACAAAATAATATCATGCACTATTTCCTTTTTGGGTGGCAGACCTTTAGGTTCCTAAAACAGGACATCATACTCTGAAACAATGTTTTCTATGTCAGTTTACTGCTGAGCATTACAACCCTCAAATACATTGGTTTTATCATATTTCTTTTCCTTTACAACCATTAGTAAGAATTGGTTGCATGAATTATCATTATTTTCATCTACCCGGAAGTTATGAGAGTATAATTATTCTTGAGCTTATGAGCTCTTATAAAGTATTCGATTCCATCTCTAACAAGTAGATACTTGTTCTAAGCTCTATAGAAAATAGCCTTTCTATCATACAAGTAAGGACTTCCTAAAACAATTCCACATATATCCAAAGGAATTATGTCTAACTCAACCTCATCTACAAATGCTGACCCAAAAGAAAATCTAATTTTGCACTATCTAGTCACTTGTAGTTGTGTTTTATCATTCAACCATCCTAATGGGTATGATTTCTTGTGAGGTGTAGTTTCTAGTCCTAATTTCTTTACAATTGCTTCAGAAATAAAATTTACTTATGAGCCACTATGGAACAAAGTATCAACCTTTTGATGTTTGGAAATAACTCGAATATGGAAAAGCTCATGTATTTTTCTCTCATGTTCTTCATCAATAATAGTTTGAGCAGAATTACTAGTAGATGCTTCAGAATTCTTACCTTTTATACCTATGGTTGCATTGATTGTTTCATCTCCTGAGTCTGACCCAAATCTTTCTGAATAGTTGCAAGTCTTCTTCTTCTTGCCCTCAGACTTCTTAGGTCTCAGCTCTGGATGCAGAATCCAACAGTGCTCATCATTCTGCCCCTCCTTTTTACATTGAGTGCATGAAGGTTTGCTTTTCTGTGCAGTGTTAGCCTTCCTTGCTTTCCACTTTTGCTTTCTTTTCTCCTTACTCTTGCCTGCAGTGGGTTGGGATGGTCCCCCAATTTCTAGATTTCCATTCTTTCCTTTAGCTTCTAGATGAGTAGCTTGTACAGATACCTCATCTATACTAGTGGGATTAAACATGAGGATGGTATGCCTCATGTAGCTATGTAGACCACCAATGTACTTCAAAAGATTCTCTGGTGATTCTAATGAGATCCCTAGAATCAACACTCTCTTTCTAAATTCTTGAGTATACCCTTGCACACTTTGCCCTTTCAATTGCCGAAGAGTTTGCCAACTCATCATGGCTTGTTGCATGTAGGCCAATGGATAGAACTGCTTCTTAATTGCAGAAAAAAAGTCACTCCAGGTAGAGATAGTCTTACCATGTCTCTTTATGTAAGCTTGGGTTCTGCCTTCCCACCAAACCAAGGCAGTGCTTCCTAGGCGTAGGCTTGCCAGCTGAATTTTGCTCTTGTCTGAGTTGATGTTCTGCACTCTGAAATACACATCAATTTGTCTAATCTAATTGTCCAACTTTTCAGCATTTAGCTCTCCATCATATATAGGCAAGTCAAATTTAACATCTAGCTTAATCAAAGATGCTTACTTATTATGCACAGGGCTATTAGGAGGTGTGAGAAAGCTTTCCTCTTTCCCTTTTCCTTTTGAGTGGTCATGGGAATGAGACTCATCTTCTTCTTTATCTTGTTTAGAACCTAATGAATCTTCATCCTTATGCTTTGTAAAGTCCCTATACATTTCTTCTACCATAGACTTTATAGCTAGGAAACTCTCCATGAATTGAGGGTCCGGCCCCATAGAACCTTCCTCTGACATTGTCTTCCGAGGATAGACTCTTCCAATTTCAGGATTAGTTTTGACCAAATCTCCTTCTCCTAATTTGAGCTTTGATCTAGTGAGCATTCAACAGCTAAACCAACACAAGCTTATCTAACCTTACAGCCTAGAGCTTTGATACCACTTGATCTGATAATCACCCTATGAGTGACATTAGTTAAAGATTTATTGTTTAAAGGTATTACAGACTCATGTGTTGGTGTGTGTTCTGTGTTATTTAAGCAACAGATCGATCAGATTGCCAACACACAGACATTTAAATGGAAAGATAGCAGAGATATACAGTAAGCAAACACAAAGACACAAGAATTTTAATAAGGATTTCACCCTATTCTCCAGGGCTACATCTCTGGTCCAGCGTTTAGTGGTGGCCTTGTTTTATTGTGCCTTTAAGCAGAGAATTACAATGCAGGGACTCAATGTGAGTTCTCTTGAAGCATGTTTTCTTGGTAGGGGGGTTCTTATATTCCCCATGCCACTGGAGTACACAGACTCTTCTTCTTCCTACCAGCTCTGTGACCTTCTGGTCTACAGTGGCAAGAGCCCAATGTGGTGCTCAGCCCAGGAAAATTCCTCTATGGGATTGCTTGAATCTCTCAAGATCTCTGGTGCTCGATGCTGCCGTTGGTCAGCTCAGCCCTCTGTCTCTTTCTGCTTTTGCTTTACTGCATTCTTCTCTGGTTTTTGTCTCTCAGTGTTCAGTCCTTCTCTCGGGGTTCGCTTTGACTGACTCTAACTTCATTGTGTATTCTGTCTTTGTTCATGGCTTTTAGCCATTCGTCCCAATGCCTGTTCGGTTCCTCTTCTGACTCTGTTGATTCACCTTCTGCAACTGCGCTTGGAGTTCCCTGTTCGACGTCATCATGAATTCTCAGGGAGTGGCCACTTGTCATCGTCTAAACGGCCCAGCCTACTTCGTCGGTTCATTTCTTCAGTTACATCGTGGATGCGTTCTTCCCCCACCATGGCAGTCAAATGGATTCAAAATCCTTATAAAACGCGGCTCATTCTTTCGTCGATTCCACTTCCTCCATCGGGCTCGATCTCAGTCATTCGATCTAGGTCCCCCAGATCCAACGTCATATGCATGTCCCACGTGGTTAACTTGCTCGACTGATAGCATGTGATCAATGACGATTTTCTCTCACCTCCCATTGCCACGCATCGATCAATGTATGGGATCACTCCACTTCCATCCAAAACTGCTTATCATTCGAGGGCACCCTGATCAATACCGCCGGTTTCTAGAGCATTGGTCCCGCCTTTGTCCTTTTAGTGTTATTTGCCTTTTCACCTGCGATTCTCCAGCTCCTGACATGACCAAGTGCTCGAGTCTCCTCCATTTTGGCCCTGTTTGCCCAATGATGCACCTCCTTTTCCTGTTCCGGGGCTCCCAGGGGCTACTTTGACCTCCTGTGCAATCTCCATGGGCCACTATTATTGCGCTTTGACCGAGGTCCTCGTCGTTCCACGCTGGCTGCCATTGCCACTGCTTCAGGGGAGTTTTTGATCATGGTTTCTGAATTCTTTGGAGACTTGTCCTGACCTGAGACAGTCATGGTTTTTTTACAGTCTTTTATGGATCCAGTTCTGATTAGCTGGAAATGGAGATTGAAGAACTATGGAAGTTGATGATGAAATAGTACAGGCTGAGGAAAATGATAGCAGGAAGTGTGATCAATCAAAATTTAAAATTGATTGAAGAGAGGAAAATGAATCAGAAGACAACATATATAGCAGCAACAAAGGTGTAAGGCATTTGGGCAGTTACAATACAAAGTTTGGGACCCTGGAGGTTTCTATCAACATGAAGACACATGATCAGGAGATCATGAATATTTTCTACCTTGGGAGTCTGCTACAGGAGAATTCAACTAAAAATTATCATTATACTTTAGTAGACATAAGGGGTCTTGTATTTTAAGGAAGTTGGTTTCCTAAGTGTTAAATCAATATAATTATTTAGGATTTTGATTGATTTTAATGAGAATATGAATTAATTAAGTATTGTGAGGCATATTGTAAATGTTCTCGAATGTTGGAGAACATGAGAGAATCAGGATAGTTAACATTTCATAGGGATTGATAGCTATGGAAATTAATTGTAGATCTTGAATTAGGAATTAGTTCATGATTTATAGGATTGAGAGGATTCTTAGTTTTTAGTTGAAATTATTAAGGATTTGAACTAGAATTGGTTCACAGATCCTTTTGTATAAATGTAAGCCTAAAAAGCATAGAAAGAGTTAGCTGGTTAGCTAGTTAGAGGTTGTGATTTAGAGGTTTAACTGTAAGCCTACGGGAAGGTAGGAAAATAGAGGCCACTGATTAGAATACTAGGCCACAGAGAGAGAGACTCGTATGTAAATATTTATTTATCAATACAGAGAACTGGATTCTGAATTTTGTGGTGTGTATTGATTAGTGGAGTTATGAATTGTATGTAATTAGTGTAATTCTGCATAGTATATGTATGTAGGTGAGGTTCGAGCAGAACACAATGAAGAAGGGGAGTATGTAGGATTGGGGTTTGGTTGATGAATCCGATTAAAGGGTTCAATTGAAGTTCATGGATGGTAGTGAATAAGAGTACACAGAGTTAAGCTCAGGAGGAAGTTGTGTTGCAGAACAACAAAAAACTAGAAACCATGGAGAAACTCGAAACCACAAAAGAACACTGAAGAAATGGCATAAAACCTAAGAAAGTAAAGGCACAAAGGAAGGAAGTAAACATGCACAGGAGTCGTTGGATCTATGAGATCAACAAATGAGGTTGAAGGAGATGGGAAATCAAGATTAAGTCACACAACATAAATTAAAAGAAATGAACGACGAAGATTAACTTAATTGTTAGCGAAAGAAGAATAGTAGAGGAATAGATCTGAATCGTTAGATCAATAGATTTGTTAGATCGACAGTGTTCAACAACTACAGGGGTATTAGAGTACGAAGGTTCTTGATCGTGGTTGAAGTCCCGCACTCACTCCCAGCTGTCGATCTCATATTCAAACTCTTAGGTCATAGCCAATTGCGAGGGTTACGCCCGTTTTAATTCGTGTGTTAGTTGAAGTCCCATAGACCATAGATTTGATGGTCTCTTATATCTAATGGTCATCGCGTGCCAATCATCTCATGCAATATTCAAGGATGAAAAGTGGTTTTATAAGTGTAGTTGGTTATCGAGTCGAGAAAAAGTGCCAAGTGGTAATTCGGGGTGGTCACATGATTCCATTAATCAACCGACATGTAGCACTCTGGTGGAGAGAGAAAACCACTTTATTAGGTAGGTAATCCTTGTGCAAGTGGTCTGTTCGATATCGTTGTTAACCGTTAGATCAAATGGGCTTTGATCAACGGCGGAGGATCACCGATTAGGTTTGTTGATCGAGTGAACCATCAATTGTTGGATTGAATGGTAAGATCAATGGCAAAGATTGAAGTTGATAAGGCTTGGGCCTGAGTGGACCTGAGAATTTTATGGACTGGAGTGAAGTTTATTTGAGTTCCGGAGGGTGAATGAAATACAATGCGATAGTCATTGATTTGAGGGAGTGAAATCGACAGTGGAGGTTTAACGCGATAAAGGCGAGCCTCAGAAAATGTGCCAAGGTCATGGATTGGCAGGATGGTAAGGTTTACGTGTGCTTTGTGGAGTATTTCTATTATTTAAGAATTATAATAGAAATAAAGGGGATAAAGGTTTTATGGGTTAAGTTCTAATATAACCAAATTTAAAGAGTGGGGTTTGGTTATTATGTACGGGGTATAGAATTAACCAAATTTTACTGAAGGTTGAGTAAAGAACCACTCAAAGGTTAATTAAGGGTCAGACATAGATGGTCAAAAGTAACGTTTCCGCATAAACTTTATTAAGATCCTAAACCTTAATTTGTGAAGATTTTCACCATAGATCAGGTGATTAAGGCATGGAACCAGTGATATGCAATTTATTTGCATAATGTGGGTATTGTCGGCTTAGGCTAGCATCATTTGGTATGAGAGCAGAATAAAGAAATTCTGTGTAAAAGGTCTTTGAGAAATTTAGAGTAGAGTTATGTTTTAAGATGTGTATGCAGGAAAAAGTAACGTCACTTGGATGGTCAAAAGTAATGTTTCTGCATAAACTTAATTAAGAGCCTAAACCTTAATCTGTGAAGATTTTCACCATAGATCAGGTGATTAAGGCCTGGGACCAGTGATATGCAATTTATTTGCATAATGTGGGTATTGTCGATTTAGGCTAACATAATCTTGGTATCATAGTAGCATAAGGAAATTCTGTGTAAAAGGTCTTTGAGAAATTTAGAACAAAGTTATGTTTTAAGATGTGTATGCAGGCAAGAGGAGATCAGATTTTAATCTGACAAGTAGTAGGCACATAGGGATAAAGTGCAACATAATTTACAGATGCAAGAAACAAAGAACAATCCATTCAAAGTGCAGGAGAATGGTAGAACAAGATCATGCAGAGATCTTGAAGGTAGCAGCATAAGAAGGTGAGAAGATTGTAGCAACCTAGAGCAAAGAGTGCTCAATTGGTTCCAGATGAAAGAACTAGAGAGATGCTAAAAGACCGAGCTCAAAGGAGAGAAGCTTAGTGAGGCATATGTAGCAATAAGGAGACTTGTTACTATAGAGGTATTGTTGCAACTCACAAAGGCAATTCCACAGAGGATGTGGGTAGAATTTCTAAGGGATAAAAGAAGCTGGTAAAAGTTTTTGAATGAAAGAAAAAAGTGTCAGAAGCTTGAGGAATACCAACAGAGGTTGGATAAAGAGGATAGTTGTGTTCTTGAAAGGTGCAGATGAGTTGAAGCCTAGAAGGAGCAGAAGGAAGTGCTCAAAGAGGTTCCAGAGATAGAGAACCAAGTGCTTGCCAAAAGACCAAGTACAAAGGGGAGCTTCATGAGGTAAGTGGCAATAGGGAGGACTTGCTATTGCAGAGGCTTTAATGCAACTCATAGTGAGTGAGTGAACAACTCATAAAAATGGAGATCAATATGACTATTGATATTCATAGCAGACGTTGTGAGGAAGACCACAATAGAAGAAAAGTGAAGAAGGAGGATGCCAAGGCAAATGGCAAGAGAATGAGTCAAGAGGAAATTAACAAAGAGATTGTTGAGTTAAAGGAAAAACTCAATGTATTGAGGATGATACTTGTGAAAAGCCAAAGACTAGGTTGGGTCTTGAAGAAAAATTCAGTGATGTGGCATAAGTTACAGAGAAGGCTACAACAGAGGCAAGTGAAGAGCTTGGTGGAAGAACTCACGGAAGCTGAGTTGGAAATGGAAGTTTGCATTTGTGAAGCAGAACAAGGTGGAGTTCTGAGTGAAGATGAGGACTTGATGAGTGAAACTTCAAGTGATACCAAAGGGTCACATGATTTTAAATCTGATAATTTGTGTATGTTTATAGGTGAAACATGTGAAGAAGGACAATTTGTTGATATTGACATAAAGGAGGAAGAAGAAAGGCAGAATCTAAATTTTGTTATGAAAGAAGATGAGATAGATATGTCTCATGTAAATACATGCACATAGTTGAGAAAAGATTTTACTTTTCAGCATATTGCAAAGACAGAACATAAAGGAAGTTGGACTCATGAGGATGGCCAAAAGCAAGAAGAAGTAGAGAAGGATATCAAGCAATCAAGTGAAGGACTTGATGAGATTGAAGAGAAGACCATTGAAATATTTTTGAGTCATGTAAAGGACTTGGAACAATAGGAGGACTTGGTGATTGATTCATCAAATTAGATCATGAGTTCTTGTGGTTTTACAATTGAAAAGTTGTGTGTGAATGCAAGTATTGCAGAAGGCAAACCATTTTATGGAACTATCTTGAATGAAGCTGAAAGTTGCCAAGCAAAGTATGATGATGATTGTATTTCAAATGAAGATCAAGTTGAGTTACTACAACAGAAGGAGTTCATAAATTCCTTTCTTAGTGGAGGAAATATCTTCAGTAGAGATGAGACAGTTATGTCTTATGATAAGAAATTTTCTATTGGTAAGAACAACGAGGAATTGATTTTCTTAAATGGCCAAAGGGAGAGTGATGGACATACATCTAAAACTATCATAGAGATGGAGGATCATAATTTTATTATAATCAAGAATGAAGAAGTAGTGTTAACAAGAAGTTATACTTGTGACAAAGAAGAAGATAGTGAGGATTGTATAGAGCTTTTAGGAGAAATTCCAAGTGAGATGGAAAATTTATGGCATGAGTTAGGTATTTTGAATAAAAGGCTAGAAAACCAAAAAGTAAGTATTCAAATTATAAAAACAGAGCTGATTGAGAATGAAGAAGTTCACTACAGTGGACAAGGACAGAAAGACATCATTGATACAAATGGTGTGGAGGAGAGAATAATTGACAGTCTCGTGAATTCTTTTGAGAATTCAAATTAGCATACTAATGTGCTGACAGAGGAGGAAGAATTAGAGCAGTAAGCTGAATTGTTACCAAAGGAAGAAAAGGCACAAAAGCCTTATGATTTTTATTTTAACAATTTTTTTATCATTACAAGTTTTGTTGCAGACAAGGAGTAGAAATTAGATGTTGCAGAGGAAAATATCTTCAAAGATATTCAGGAATTTTGGGTGGAAGCAATATCTATAGCAATACATGGAGCAATATCAAGAGTAATAGCAGAAGCTGAAGCAGAAAAGGATGAGGAAGGTAATCAACAGTTTGAATATGAATGGAAAATGTGCAGCGAGATGCAGAATGTGAAGGTGTCGAAGTTAGTGGACAACAACAACAACTTGAAGCAGAGAGAAAGAGATAGCAGAAAATGGTAGAGTATGGACCAGCCCAAGGATGTGCTGGAAATGGAGATTGAAGAACTATGGCAGTTGATGATGAAACAATCCAGGCTGAGGAAAATGACAGTAGGAAGTGTGATCAATCAAAATTTAAAATTGATTGAAGAGAGGAAAATCAGTCAGAAGACAACAGATATATAGCAGCAGCAAAGGTGCAAGGCATTTGGGCAGTTACAAAATAAAGTTTGGGACCCTGGAGGTTTCTATCAAATATATAAAGACACATGATCAGGAGATCATGAATATTTTCTTCCTTGGGAGTCTGCTGCAGGAGCATTCAGCTCAGAATTATCATTATACTTTAGTAGACATAAGGGGTCTTTTATTTTAAGGAAGTTGGTTTCCTAAGTGTTAAATCAATGAAATTATTTAGGATTTTGAGTGATTTTAATGAGAATAGGAATTAATTAAGTATTGTGAGGCATATTGTAAATATTGTCGAATGTTGGAGAACATGAGAGAATCAAGATAGTTAAGAGTTCATAGGGATTGATAGCTTTGGAAATTAATTGTAGATCTTGAATTAGGAATTAGTTCATGATTTATAGGATTGAGAGGACTCTTAGTTTTTAGTTGAAATTATTAAGGATTTGAACCAGAATTGGTTCACAGAGCCTTTTGTATAAATGTAAGCCTAAAAAGCATAGAAAGAGTTAGCTGGTTAGCTAGTTAGAGGTTGTGATTTAGAGGTTTTACTGTAAGCCTACGGGAAGGTAGGAAAATAGAGGCCACTAATTAGAATACCAGGCCACATAGAGAGAGACTCGTATGTAAATATTTATTTATCAATACAGAGAACTCGATTCTGAATTGTGTGGTGTGTATTGATTAGTGGAGTTATGAATTGTATGTAATTAGTGTAATTGTGCATAGTATATGTATGCAGGTGAGGTTCGAGTAGAACACAGAGAAGAAGGGGAGTGTGTAGGATTGGGGTTTGATCGATGAATCTGATTAAAGGATCCAAGTGAAGTTCATGGATGCAAGTGAATAAGAGTACACAGAGTTAAGCTCAGGAAGGAGTTGTGTTGCAGAGCAACCAAAAACCAGAAACCATGGAGAAACCTGAAACCATAGAAGAACACTAAAGCAATGACATAAAACTGAAGAAAGTAAAGGCATGAAGGAAGGAAGTAAACATGCATAGGATTCGTTGGATCTATGAGATCAACGAATGAGGTTGAAGGAGATGGGTGATCAAGATTAAGACACGCAACATAAAGGAAAAGAAATGAACGACGAAGATTAAATTAAGTGTTAGAGAAAGAAGAATAGCTGGTGGGCTCCAGTATTGCAGCAATAATGCTGCAACTCCTGGGTCTCCCTTCTTTACTTTTATCAACCCGGTAGTTCGTAACAAACTTCGAAGCGACGGTGTTGTATGCACAAGTACTAGCTCTTGTCGCAGCTGTCACTTGGTCAGCTGGAACAAGTCCACTAGGAGCTTAAGCCAACTTCTATGAGCTCTCAGAAGAAGCTTTTGTTAGAAAATTATATATTACGGAGCAATGGAACACATACAATATTGCAGAAATATAAACACAGAAAACGCACAAAACAAGAGAGACACATATATACGTGGTTCACCCAGTTTGGGCTACGTCCACCTCGAACAGCCAGTCCTTCCTTTCTATTATCCAGCAAAATGAAGAGACACAACCTACATCAAATCCACTGTAATATCCTCTGTTTTCTCTCACAGTCTCACCTCTCTGTTTCTCACTCATACAGAATACACATCTATCACCGCCTCAAATACAACACCCTCATGCAAAGAGAGGGGTTGCCTTCTAGGGCCAAAAACCCCAAACTAAACATAAGTTCTACTGTCAGATCATCCGCCTAATGAACGGCTCAGATTGACTAGAAATTACTATACTTTTACAAGGCACATTTACATCTGTTTTCAGCTTCGGGGGCGCTGCCATTGAGCCCCCGCCGGGGGACCGCTGGCCCCCGGACCCCCGCGGGGGGGACAAGTCCCCCTCGCGTGGAGGGGTGTACAAAACTTCCTGGGGTATACATCTGGCTGAAATAAAGACCTCTGAACAATCATGCTCCACACACAACAGCTTTTTAATTGATGGATGAAAGCTAACTCGAAGAAAGCTAATCTATTTGCGAAAAAGATATTGGAAAACTAAAGGAAAGCGCAAACCCTAGCAAACCCTAATTCTACCAGCTATTCCTACTGATGCAAAGATGAGAATGAAAACTACTGAAAGGGATGCCACTACTTCTATGAAGGTGAAATACATGTGTCTAGACTACCTCTGTCCTAAGAAAACATCTTTTTGTATTTTTGATTAAGTTGTCAGTTTCATCATGCATATGCTTTCACTGTTCTTTACTGTGCAGGGGTGGATCAAAGAGGAGAAATGCTTGGAAAAGGTTGGGAAGGTTCAAATAGGGTCTAAGGAGTCCCTAACACCCTTCCAGAGAGTTTCACAAAGTTTGGCTGTCAAGAACTCTCATTTGTGAGCTTCTACAGGAAGTCTGCAGGGGTTCTACAACATGTTCAGGAATTTCTACAAGATGTTCAGAGATTTCTACAGGATGTTTAAAAATTGGATTTTAGAGGATAAGTGAGTGAGGGAAGATGCATGAATGGATAGGGAGGTAGGATAGGGGCCTGGAGTGACCCAAGGACTGCTGGATGGATAGGTAAGAAGGTGTAGAAGGCTGACTTAGCTCAAAGAAGGTTGAACCAATGATTGCACAAAAAGGTAGGGTTACGTGGGAAAAAGGACAGATGTGAGACAAGGAACCTAGCTAGGAGATGGAACAAATGGTTGTGATGAAGCTTAGGTGGATGAAAGAGTGGTAGGGATGCCTTGCATGGTGTACATTCAACTGGATCCACAAAGTCTTGCAAATACTCAAAGTTCTAGCTAATATAATCTAACTGTCAATAAAATAAATGAACAACAGCTTTATTTGAAAGAGAACCATGTATATCAACTATGCAATGAAACATTTCATAGATCTGAACCCATAACTAACTTCTGCAAATGAAAACGGTACACTAAGGATTGCATGGTCAAGCAAACAAGTGTTTTTGTTGGGACAACACGGTTACTTCAATTCCAGCCCTGATCCAATAAGGATGAGGTGAAACCGAAAGTGTTGTTGACCCTTTTCTAGAGCTTTTTCCCCTGTTATTATCCTACCAATCAATTTTAAACATCTGAAGTAATTCTATTTATAAACGATGACCTATTTAATCAACACAACTAAATCTTCCTAACAGAAATACATTTCAAATGCATAAAAGGAAAACAACGATGCATAAAGGAAAGGTAACAATACAAAAGGAAGCCTTGGGCTCTCAGGTTGGGCCCAACCCTGAGAGCTATGGCTCCTATAGAAAACTCAAAGTTGATATAAAGTCGGACTGCTTCTCATTATCAAAAAATAGTCATAAGTCAAGAGTTATGCCAAAATGGCTACAAGAGATCAAGCTAAAGCTAACAGCACTGTAGTGCAAAATATGCAATGGTTTCAAAAGTCCCTTACGAAAGCTAAGGCCTTAACATCTATACACCACAAGGGCCCTAGTTGGCCTCCTAAATCTATGGGACTTGGCTGTCCAAACTGTGAGTAGACAGTCCCTTCCAAAATCTACTTGGCTGCCTTCTAGATTCGGTTTTGGTGGCCTTTGGAGCTCGGAGTTGGGGGTGAAGATCCCGAGGAAGGGCTATTTAATGTCATAGACAACCCCCCTATGAATCCTAACCTCAAGATTGGTTGTCTTCTAGTCCATGATTGCTCGGTTTTGCTCCAACATGTGTCAAAAAACCTGAAATGAGCACGTGTTAGCCACCTAGGAAGAGTGACTACCCTTATTCGTACAAATGACATAAACATACTGAAAAACAATGCATTTGCTATGAAAAATGAAGGATTGAACAAGGACTGAACAAGGATAATTAGGCCAAATGAGCCCAACAAGTTACCAAATTTGGGGCTCATCATCACCCCCCTGCTAAAAGGGTTTCTCATCCTCTGAGAAACTAGTCCAGCTCCTCATCCTTAATTGCTTTGATCGCCTCCCTCACATCCCAGGCTTCTGAAGTAGTATCCTCCTCACTGTCATGGAATCTGGCCTTTCTTTCCACCTCTTCCCACTGTTTATGCTCTTCTTCTTCTATGCCTCCTTCTAACAATCCCAAAAGCAGAGGTGGACTTAACTTGAGGCCTATCCAGCTGGCCTGGAGGTTCTACATAGACTTTTTGTAGAGAGGCACTCGTGCCAAGGCCTCCCTCATCCTAGTTGGAGTGTGATATTCCCTGATTTTGAGGCTGTGGGACAATGAGTTCCATCTACAAGTGCAAGCATGAATACAATTGTCCCCCAATAATCGCTCCATATCCTCAAAGTGTGCTATGGCCTGAGCCTGTTGATCCATGTACTCTAATAAAGCCTGTGAGTTGGTTGCTAGGTGCCGGTGGGCGGATATCAATGCTATGGGGTCCCCTGGCTCTGCTCTAATCAGCAGTGGTTCGTGTAGTTCTCGGTCCATGACATTTATGACCTCTGCCGCTCTCTTTTCTTCGTGGTTTAACCATGAGGTCATTGCCATCAGCTACATGTCCCCTACTGCTGTGTTGGGGTCCCATGAGGTTATGTTTGGAAGGGCCAAATTATGAAGGTAAAACTCTGATAGCTTAGCCTTATCTTCCGATGAACTACTGTTACATAAATCCATGAACTGTTGGGGGTTTTGGATTTGGGAGATACCCCTCTGTGCCAATGTGTTGATTTGGAATTGCAGCCACTGATCCCTGAGGTATAGGCCATAGGATTTGGCTGGTTGCCTACATTGTAGAGCTTCCATTGCCCAACTGGCCATGCAGGCCAGTTGTGCCTCCTTTTCTTGCATCTGTTGTTTTAGAGATTGTATCTCTAAGCTTGCTTGCAATTCCCTTTCCTACAGTTGCCGGTTTAGTTCCTCCAGATCAGCTTGCATTCCTTCTTTTCCTTGAGGTTCCGTTGTGGTATCCTTGGCTGCTGTGTCCTCTTCTTTCCTCTGTCCCTGTAGCTGTAGCTGTTGTCTAAGCAGCTCATTCTCTTCTCTTAACTTGGCCTGCTGGGAGCATTCCACATGCCTTACTCTTGCCAACTCTCTTTGAGTTTCCTTGAGCTTTTCCTCTGGAGGCCCTATATTCTCTACCCCCTTGGATTTAGCGATCGTCATCCAAGTGTGGGTTCGTACTCTTTCTTCCTCTAGTGCTAGAAACAATGGCACTGTGGATTTTTGAGGAATAATTTTGCCGGGCTCTAAAAATTTATAATAAGAGCCCAGGCTGGGTTGGGGGCTTGGTTCCATGATGATATCGGTCTTCTCCTCCTCCTGTGATGACTTGGCTGCTCTTTCCTCCATCTGCTCAGTTTCTTTCAGCCTAGCCAAAGTTTCCTACAGAACAGCCTCGACATCTTGTAGAGAGGCTTCCAAGTTCAATTTCTCCATCCTTTCCTTCCATGAGGATGTTTTCGGGCTCCCCCGCTCATAAGTAATGGATGCCTTGGAGGGGGATATATCATTTGGTGTGGTAGGGGTATCCACAATTGTGATTGGCTCTTTTGATGGAGGCTAGGGTCTGCTAGTATTAATCCTCACACTCCTCCTTGTTTTAAAATACAGAGGAGTCTCCCTCTTTCACTTTTCCTTCTGCTTGGGGGAGGTACTTAGGGTGGCCAGCACAGCTGCTACCTCACTAGCTAGAATCTCGGCCGATTTCTCCTTCTGCTGTCCTTTTTTCGAACTTCTTGTAGAAAGTCTTGTAGTGGCCGTTTTCTGGTTTCCTGTAGAAATAGCCTTCTGGCTCCCTGTAGAAGCAGATGGCACTGTTTTAACCTGCTTGGCTGAGGGTGCTTTTTCCTTTAGCTTGGCTGAGGCTGCCTTAGGGGTGCCTTCACTGGCTTGGACTTTCTCAGTCCTTTCTACCTTGCTCTATAGTCTTTTCTCCCTGGGTGTTTGTGTTATTTTACCACCCACTGTTTTGGCAGCTTGGCCTTTTTCTTATGTTCCTTTCTGTTCTTTCTTTGGTGTTTTACCCGGGGTTTCTTGTCCTTTAAATTTCTTCTCTGCCTGAGTGTGCTCCTTCTCCTCGCTGCTGGAGGAAGTTAGCTCCTCGGCCAAAATTCGGATGTCATCATCCTTAGAAATATTCCAGAAAACTTCCCAGGAGAGAGGGACAGTGTAAGTGTGGAGTGCATCTTCCACGAGGAGCTTGATAAGCCCATGATGGGCTAGCTGGTCTGGTGTCCCCTCCCTCAACTTTGTGGCACACTCAATCATGGATTGCAGGATGAAGTAGGGAATGCTCAATTTCTGTTCTGAGGGTAGGTCCATTTGGTGCCTGAGTTCTGTTAGCAACCGGAAATGATAGCCATACACGATGCTAAATCGCCCCTCACATGTAATATACTTCATAATTTGGAGGTTGACTTCACTCCTAAATGGTTGTAGGCTAGTTCTTCGAACTCCATTCTTGTCCTCTGAAAATTGTTCCTCTAGCAATAAGAACTCTTTTTTAGCTTTCTGACCCAATTTTCTCTCCTCCTTATCCCAAGGAACCCCCATCGGTAGATCAGTTACTCTGCTAATGAGCTGTGGGGTGAGTCTGAGGGTCAATCCTCTGAATTTGACAATGGCTAATGTCTTGGACTTCGGCTTCAGGGACCTTAGGAATTCTTCTATAATTTCATCATCGTGACCTTGAAGCTTGTCACAGAATGTCACCCAGTGTGCATGGGAAAACAAGTCCACCACCTCAGGGGTTTCCCGTAATTTCTTGGAGTCTGAGGGTTCTTTTCTAATAAACCCTCCCAGCATGGTGAAAATGACTCTGTTTTTGCTTGCGCTCTGAGCAATAAGAGAAATCTAGGTGTGTTTCCTTCTCAGACTGTTGAAAACGGTATCTGTAGGCCTCTTCATATCAATTCCCCTGTTTTGAAACTTGACTGCTCGTGTATAGAAGGAGGACTCGGGAATTTTAAAAAGAGCGTAGAGCTACGTCTCCAACATTCACACATTCATATAAAATTCACAGTTTTTCCACCGGTGAGCCTTGACAGTGTCTCAATTTTTCTACAGGAGGGATTTAACTCAAGACTCATGGAGAAAATCTTGCATGTAGACCACGAAGACAATTTCATGCAGCGATAAGGAAATGGCCTTTGAATTCATAGACAGACTTGCATTTACATTTTTTCTATCCCCTCAACACATCGAATTCACCACCTTTTGAACTATTTTGCATGGGAAAGTTATGTTTGGGCCTACCTCACTGAGAATTGCCACCCTCGACGTGAACAATCCAAGCTTCTTCGTATACTGGTTTTCCTGTAGCGCAGCTTCCTGTAGAAATCGTTCACGGCTTCTGGAGGACATTACGGTGCTTCTAGACGAGTCTGAGCGGCAACAGGACGTTGGAACAAACCGAGAAGCTCGGGTTAGCAACTTGCAGAGGAGGATGACGCGTACTCTGCTGCAAAACGGTTGTGAGTGTAAATGATAGCAGTGTATCATGAGTTTATTCGACCGGTCGATTTTGAATTGCTGCAGAATTCATGGCACGAGGGTGAGCTGTCCCAGCCGATCCATTGGCTGACGTCACAACCATCCTTCCTCGGCATGTCCCTAACTGCCGAATCCTTCCCTCTGCATTCACCGCTGCCATTTCTATCATACTGCCACTTCTCCCCGACTAGACACTTCCCACGTGTCAACTACCCGTCTTTTCGGAATAACCAATCCCATTCAGATCTTACGAGGCCGTCTGACTGGCTGTGGGTGGCCAGTTGAATGGCTACCAGAGTTGTTCAATCCGCCCATTCTCACAGTCATGCAAATTATAGAGTATAGCTTATGTAATTTTATGAAATAAGGTTCGACACTTACCTCTGCAGCCGTGGACGTGATCTTTTTAGGTTTCGGGACAAGAAATGTTGGACCTGCTTGCTGCTGCTTCATGCACAGGTGCTGAAGCTCCTCTTCCATTGGTTGATGCTGGTTCCAAGACCTTGAGACCTAACTTTCTGGTGGTGAATGTTGCATGCACTGGCTTCGTAAGCTGCTGGTGTCTCCATGGTATGTGCTCTAGCCGGATCAGCTGCTACAGGATTCCTGTAGGACATCTTGTAGTCGTTTCTCCTCCTGGGCTGCATGTTGAAAATAGACAAAGTCGCATTCACAGATGAAGGGTCCTGAGGTCGCCTTGACAGGTAAAGTGTGCGAGCCTCTGCATGCTTTATTTTTCATTTGAAAAAACAAATTTTTATCTGAGAAAACAGGGTTCTCGTATGACTGTGCAGGTATATTCGACCAGATGGTGGCAATGGTGGTGAAAATAGGTGAAGCAAGTGGAGGATGGAAGAAAAGAGTGGTTGCATGCCTCCTCAATAGACTTCAAGCTTCAAATCCTTCTCCATAATCGATTCTAGCCCACCCAAAGGCTCTACAGGATGTTTCCTGTAGAAATACGGAACTTCCTGTAGAAAGTCCCGTAGCTTCCTGTAGAAGGTTAAACCATGACCAAATTATGTCCGAAACTTGGAAAAAATGAGTATTCACGGAGGGAGTGTATGTGAGGTTGCCTGGTAACTTGGTAGGGACCCTTGTCCTTGTGTTGAGAGGCCTCCTTTTTGCATTGTGTTCCTGCAACCTGCAACAATTTCCATAGATTAAACTTGTTTTTTTCTCTGTTTCTTCCTTCTTTTCTTTTTTTCTTTTTTTTTTCTCTCTTTTTCTCTCTTTTTTTTTTTAAAGAGACAGCAGGGGCACCTCAATGAGGTTTCACCCCTACTATCTGCCTTGGGTGCCTCAGAGAGGTTTTTGCCCAAGGATCTTTTTATTCCAATTCTTTATTTTGAAAGAGACAACAGAGGTGCCTCAATGAGGTTTTCACCCCTACCATCTGTCTTGGGCGCCTCAGAGAGGTTTTCACCCAAGGATTTTTTTTTTTTTTTTTTTTTTTTTTTTTTTTATTTTTTTTGTATTTTTTTTTTTTGATATAATGATGCTCAGGGAGTGGCCAAAACAGAGGCAGAACCCTTCTCTATGACCAGCACTAATTTTTCCACAGTTTCGATGAACTCTTGCCTCGAAAGAGGTTTCCTGTAGATCTTTAGTCGATGCCCATTGACGAGCATGGGGATGGCTTCTTCACCAATGGTCCGGATAAGGACGGAACCGTTTTCATTACACTTCTCCACTGCATATGGTCCTAGCCATCTTGTCCTCAGCTTCCCTTTGAAATCCTTATGTTTGGAATCATACAGCAGCGCACAATCCCCCGGCTGAAATTGTTTGTCATTAAGGTGCCGGTCATGCCATATCTTCCTCTGAAGTTAAACCACTTCTGAGTGGAGGAGGGCCTGCATTCAGTGTTCATCTTACCCATTCAGCTGCAATAACCTTTCTTGTTGAGCATGGCTGAGATCTAGGTCCAGCTGAGCTGTCATCCTCAATGTGTTGTACTCGAACTCGATTGACAACAAAGCTCTCTTCCCATAGACCAGCTCATAAGGTGTGAAACTGGTTGTGGTCTTCCAAGTGGTGTTGTAGGCCCAAGTGGCCTCAACCAGGCGATCTGCACAATCCTTTCTTCTGATGCTCACCACCTTAGTCAAAATCCCTTCTAATGCTCTATTTGTGACTTCCACCTGCCCATTTGCTTGAGGATGATATGGGGTGGAAGTCCTATGCTTGATCTTATGATGAGCGAGCAAGTCTTCAATTAAGTTGGAGGTGAACTGGCTTCCTTGATCGGTGACTAAATCTCTTGGGTAGCCAAATTTGTAGAAGATGTTTTCTCTTAAAAACTCAGCCACCTTTTCTTTTGTTGCTGCTTTGATTTCCTTGGTTTCTGCCCACTTTGTCAGATAGTTTGTGCACACAATGATGTAAGACCTTTGCCTTGAAGGAGGGTTTATAGGACCCACAAAATCCATACCCCACTTCTCAAATGGCTCAAGAGTCACTTGAGCTTGGAGAGGCATTTCGTCCCTTGGATTCGGTTTCCCCATCCTCTGGCATCGGTCACATTGGCTAATATATCTCCTTACATCTTGATGAAGAGTGGGCCAATAATAGCCGGCCTATAGAATTTTGAAGGCAGTCCTCTTGGCTGCAAAATGTCCTCCACAAGTCCCATCGTGATAGGTTAGGAGGATGTCGAAGAATTCCTCCTCCCTTACACAACGCCTTAAGATCTGATCAGGGCCAAGTTTGAACAGGTTGCCCCCGATCCAAGTGAATGAGGCACTCTTCCTCATGATTCTGCTCTTCTCCTTTGAGGATAGATGCGGAGGGAACTTTGTTGAGACCAGATGGTTTGCTATATCAGCAAACCACGGAGAGAGTACTGAGATAGGAAACAGATCTTCATCTAGCATCTGGTCATCCCGTGTTCATTCTTCACCTGCAGGAAAATCAAATCTAGATAAGAAGTCAACAACAACATTTTCTTTACCTGGTTTGTCAACGATAGTCAAATCAAACTGCTGCAACAAAAGTAACCATCTAATAATACGAGCATTCACATCAGGCTTATTCATTAAATATCTAATTGCAGCATGGTCATTATGTACAAATGTTTGATAGCCAGTGATGTAGTGTCAGAACTTGTTCAGGGAATGGACCACGACCAGGAACTCTTTCTCAGTTATAGTATAATTCATTTCTGCCTTGGATAAGTTTTTGCTGACAAAGTATATGGCATATGGAAGTTTTTCTTCAACTTGTCCTAAGGCTACCCCTATGGCTTTGTTGAAGGTATCAATGTGGATGTGGAAAGGTAGGGCGCAGTTTGGGCCTCTCAAAATTGGAGCAGACACCAACTTATCCTTCAACTCATTTAGAGCCCTCTGACAGTCGTTAGTCCATTTAAACTCAACATCTTTTGCTAAGATGCCAAACAATGGCGAGGCTAGCTTACTGAAGTCTTTAATGAACCTTCTATAATATCCTGCTAAGCCTAGGAAACTCCGAACATCTCTTACCTTCTGAGGAGGTGGAACCTTTTTGATGATAGCAGTTTTATTAGGATCCACCTGTAATCCTTGGCAAGCAATGGTATGACCTAACACGGTCCCTTCAGTCATCAGGAATTCACATTTTTTAGGGTTGAGGGACAGGTTCATTTTAATGCACTTGCTTAAAACTTTTCCCAGGTTGGACAAGGCTTCTTGGAAGCTAGACCCGTAAGGAGTAAAGTCATCCATATAGATTTCCACCGAATCATGAACCAGCTCGGCAAAGATGCACAGTACAACTCTCTCGAAAGTGGTAGGGGCATTGCATAGCCCAAAGGGAAGGACTCGGTAGGCAAAGGTACCCCATGGAAAAGTGAAGGTGGTCTTATGGTCCTCCGGGCTGATTTGGATCTGATTATACTCGCTGAACCCATCTAAGAAAGAGAAAAACTTCTTTCCTGCCAGTTCATCCAACACTTGATCTATGAAAGGCAAAGGGAAGTGGTCTTTCTTGGTGGCTTTGTTTAGTTCTCTGTAGTCCACACAGATTCTCCATTTCCCATTTTTCTTGGGGACCAACACTAGAGGGGAAACCCATTCGCTGTTCGAGATGGGGTAGATGAATCCGGCATCCAACAATTTTTGCACTTCTTCTTTAACAATGTCCTTAAGGGCTGGATTCATTCTCCTCTGAGGTTGCCTGACTGGTTTATAGTCCTCCTTGATGTAGATATGATGGATACAGACCGAGGGATGGATTCCTTTCATTTCCTTGTAGTTCCAAGCAAAAGCCTCCAAATGGCGGGTCAAGAGGCTACATAGCTCCTTTTCCTGAGAGGGAGAGAAAGAGGAGCTAATATTTAAATTTCTTTCAGGGCCAAACTCCACATTATTAACTCTGGAAGTGGCCGGATCAGTCACACATAGGTCCACTAAAGCATTGGCTTGGGTATCTTCCACCAACTCTTCCAAGGATAGTGCACCAGGGGGGGGATTTTGGATTAAATTCTCAATCAAATCATCCTCGATTTGAGGACCTCCCCTGGTGGCCTCTACTGTGCATAATGGTGCAGAGTAGACCTCATCCTCTTCTCCTTCTTCCAACCAAAGGGGTAAGTCATGTTCTAGCAGAGGTTGGGCAAGAGGGTATAGGACCAGCTGTTTGGACATAGGCCCATTTTTTATGGTCATGCTTCCTGCTCGACAGCTGATGTAAGCATCCACAGTAGCTAGCCAAGGCCTTCCCAAAATGAGGGGATATCCAGTGAGTTTTTCCTTTGGCTGAAGGACCAAAAAGTCCGCAGGGTACTCCCAGGAGTCAACATAGACCAAGACATCTTCCACAATCCATTCGGGAGTCACGGTGGAGAGGTCTTCCAATTGCAGTACTGTCGAGGTCTTCCTTAAGGAACTTTGAAGGTTGAGCTTAAGCATGGTGTCCCTGGTCATCACATTAATGGCGGCCCCTAGATCAATCAAGGTGTGGGGTATGATGGTGCCATTGATGTGGACATCAACTACAAGATTCCTAGGGTCCAAATACTTTGGACAGATTACTTGCCCCAACATAAGATCGGACAGTTGTCCTATGACATTGATGGTTGAGGCATCTCTCTTTCACCTGCCTGGGTGCCTGAAACACTTCTCCTTAATCAATTTGTTGCACATCGGTACATCTTTTATGGCCTAGAGAAGTGGTATTTTCACACACAACTGCTTGGGTTCTCCTAGAAGCTCAGTCTCTTCTGGGTTGGGTTGTGTGGTTACTATGATTCGCTCAGGAAAGGGTGGAATGACTTGGGGTTCACTTTCCTGTTTCTCTTCCTCCTCCTCTAGGGGAGGAGGTTGGCGCTCTGGAAGGACCTTCCTAGATCACAGGTTGATCTCCTGGATCTCCACAGCATAGGTAGGGCATGTTGTCTCCCCAGTATATACCTGTTGGGCCTGTCTGTTGTTGGGGTTCGGGTTCGTTTGAGTAGGCATTTGGGGCTGTCTTGGAGGAGCAGGAGGTAATGGTTATGGTTGAGCCGGTGGTGGAGGAAGAATGGCGGGAGGAGTGTTGTACTAGGGCCTCCACCCCGGTTGAGGTGCATTCCACTGAGGTTGTGGCTGGGCATGAGAGTGAAACGAATGAGGAGGAGGTTGAGTATGGTATGGAGATGGATAAGACCACGGAGGAGGTGCGGACCAAGAAGGATGAGCAGGGGGGGCCCAAGAAGGTATATGAGCGGATTGGTTGGGGTTATAATAAGCTTGGGATGT
>APFE030429556.1:0-11102 GCA_000404065.3 Pinus taeda | reverse complement strand
CCTTTGATTGGTGACTTTCATCTTGACATGAGAGAGAGTTCTTCTTGAATGGGGGATGAGGTAAGATTTGAAACTAACTGCTATTTTTTCCACTCTATGATGAGTTTGTGTCCTCCCATGAATAACCCTTTTTTGATAGTACATTGTGTCCCTATAGACCCGGGCTCATTGGCATGGGATGGTCACTACACAAGGATCTAAAGAAGGTCGAGGAACAAGTAAAGATTTGTTAGGAGAGAGATAGAGATTGATAGGCGTAAAGGTAGGGATGGCATGATAGAGCCATGACTATGCCTCGAGATGAGGTGTGTGCTAGTAGAATGGAGGGTGCTAGAGTGGCTCAAAAAGTGCCAATAGATGGTGAGACCAACAGAAAGTAACATCATAAAGAGTTACGAGTTGTAAAGGGGGGAGAACATCTCTCGGAAGTGAAAATGGTTGGCAACTGACTAAGGCAGAAAGAAGACTAAGTTGCTGTGAAGAATTACTATCTATACAAGAACATCAAGAAAATAATACTTAAGAGAAAACCAGGGGGAGAAGGTTTAACTTGTGTGAGGGATGAGCCACTATACTAATGTGATGGAGGCTCATTGTTGAAGAGTGTGCTAGCTTGCTTCAGAACTATAGATAAGTTGTTGTGTACAGAACCCAGTTATTGAGCTTAGAAAAGTGCAAGTCAAGATGGAGAAGGGAAGTTGTTGGCTTCGTGGAGCAAATTGTGCTCACAGCCTAGCTTTCCCTTTCTCCAATTCTATTTAGAGAGCTAGAAACAAAGAGTCTTTTAAAGCACAACTCATATAATGAAGCTAATGTGGGTTTCCCTTCACTGATTGAATTATTGCATTGCGGTGAAAGTCGAAATACCATGGGATGAGATTTTGTGCTTACTCTTTTGCGCTCGTAATCCTTCCGACTAAGGTGGTCAACCTTCGTGGAGCCTTGAATTTCCATGCATTAAATGACATGTCTAAGTGTGGTAGAGTGTGCTTAGAAGACAAAGAACACATACAATCAATCAAGGAGATTGCGAGCTAGGGAAGGAAAATATGAGAAGAGTGTAGACGACAATAAAGGAGTTCAAAATGCACAGTGAGAAACACATTTGTAGGATTCTCCCCATGCCGATCTATTAAGAACATTAACTAGATAGGGGGACATGCTATCATGTCCCCTTGCCGAATGGCCAAGTGGGACAACAACAACCCACCTCCCACCCTCTTGCATGCAAAACACCCCATATGCAAAATTGTTTTCTTACTTTCATCAAATTTTCTTATGCAATTTAAAAACAAGTGAATAATAATTAAACTTAAGTGTTTTTTAATTTACTCAATTATTTATAATTATTATTTTCATTTTCTATAAAAACAATATAAAAAAATAATTGTTTTTCATTTTTATAAAAAAAACATTAAAAACTCCACTTATATAAAAGAGCTACTTTTTTCAAATATATGGATTTCAATTTCAATGGATTTCATTTCAAATTCACTTCTAAACTATTTTAAAAATACATTTTAAACTATATAAACATTTCATAAATTTAATAAAAAAAGCATAAATACCTATTCATAATAAAATTTATAAGATAAACTCATATATAACAATAATGATAATAATAATAATTTAAAATTAAATTAATTTATAAAAATATAAACATAATAGTTCTATCTCATCTCTGTGAAAGAACACACAAAATATAAAATCTTTAATCATTAAACCTATTCAATATATCTCACTACCTAACCCCTATAATTATTAAATTATTTTTTTCATTGCAAAACTTTAACTTCTATTTCTACCACTTTGCTTTCCATATACTAACGAAGTTATCTCTCAAAAAAACACAAAATATATGATCTTTAATCCTTAAACCCATTCAATATATCTCACTACCTAACCCCTATAATTATTATTATTTTTTCATTATAAAACTTAGACATTGTATTTTATTCTATTTTTACCAACTCGCTTTTCATATATTAACTTGCTTTTCATATATTAACGAACTTGCTCTTATATCATCAACAAATCTGCGCCATCACTAACAATTTAGGAGATTTAAAAACATCCATAGTCATCAGCAAACAATGTAGAAGCTTCACCTACAAAATATAATGTTGAACACCTTCCAGCTCTTATACTTCAAAGCACCCAAGTTCTTCAACTGCAATAACTCCTAAATATATGATCTTTGATCCTTAAACCCATTCAATATATCTCATTACCTAACCCCTATAATTATTATTATTTTTCATTATAAAACTTAGACATTCTATTTTATTCTATTTTTACCAACTCGCTTTTCATATATTAACTCACTTTCCATATATTAATGAACTTGCTCTTATATCATCAAAAATGCTGGGCTAGCGCTCCCAATTTAGGAGATTTAAAAAAAATCCATAGTCATCAGCGAACAATGTAGAAGCCTCACCTACAAAATACAATGTTGAATAACTTAAGTTCTTCAACTACAATAACTCCTATATGCTCTTTGGCCGCACATATTGGCCGCACATATTGAGATGCATTAAACCTCTCCCCCACATACCAATGTTTCCAAACTTGGTAGCTCTTGTGACTTATAGCACCGAGTAACAATCATACATAGAAGTTTTGTGAGCTCTGCCAAACCCTATGTGCTATTCAGATTTACACATTCATACGTCCATGAAGGTAACAAATATTGAACATGCTATAAGGTATTAATTGGGCTGTGGTTTTATGTGCTTATCATTCAATTTTACCAAAGCCAAAATCGAAAGCTGTCGCCCAATTAATATCATATGACGATATGACGATAAATATTGAAGATGCTATAGGATATTAATTGGGTAGCGGTTATATACGCCCCAAGTTGGATTTTAGCAAAAGCCAAAATCTAATAGTGGCCACAGCCCAATAAATACCCCACATCATGTTATTTATTTTCAGCCTTGCAAAAAAGGCAAACATAACCCTGACAAAAACTTTTTCCAAACATACCTTAGAGATGTGGGCAAACATGAACCTACACCAACATTTTCCAAAGATGCCCTGGAGTCTTGCTGACATTGAATACATCTGGGTACGTGTCATTAACTGAATCGGGGAGGGGAAGTCTGAGCTGTGACCTATGACATTGAATAGATGTGAGTACATGCCATTAACTGCATTGGAGAGGGGAAGCTTAGCAGTGAACCATGCTTCAGCCTGTGCGGTGTTGTCGCCAGAAAAATCCCGATGAGTCGATTGTATGTATGAGCATACATGGTCTTTTAATAATATTATAGGGGCATTGGCTGAGTGCATTGTCCTTAATTTTTTCGTACTCCATTTACCTTTATTGAAAATCATCCATCTCTTATACTTTGTCCACTCATGATGGATAGTGTTTATGCTTTTCATTTAATACTATAAAATTAAATTAAGCATAAAATTATCCTCGTTTGATTTTTTAGACCCATTCTCAATTTCCCTTTATTTAAACAGAACTTTCATGGTAGTAGTTTTGCTTTTCTTTTAATATTATAAAGTTAAATTAAACCCATAATTATTCTTTGGTGATTTGATTTTCTGGACCCATTCTCCATTTACCTTTTCTTTTATTGAAAATTATTCATTTCAATTATTACTCACTTCTCTCTTCACTTGTAGTGCTTATGCTTGTACTTTAATGTTAAACTAAGCATAAAATTATGTTCTCTTGAATGGTAGTGTTTATGCTTGTCCTTTAATGTTAAACTAAGCATAAAATTATCAGGGATAGTTTGATTCTTTGGACCCATTCTTCATTTACCTTTATTAAAAATATTAATTTCTTATATTCTTCTCATGATGGTTTATGTTTATGTTTTTCTTTTAATATTTTAAGTTAAATTAATCATAAACATTAAAAAATTCATATATATATAATATAAAATAATTTTGTATTTAATTTGTAAGTTAAATTAATTATGTATACATAATATATGGAATTTTGGGTTGTAATTGTAAATGAAGGAACTATTTGTAAGTTTTACTTTATTTAAATAAAGACACTAATTAGCAACAATATCTAAAAAATCCAAGTCTTTCTCTAAATCACTTGAGCTAACTTTTAGGACTTTATAAAATCATTCTATAGAAATAAATTAATTTAAATATAACTTTATTTCAGTTATATATATAACCATATTAAAAATATATGGTAGATATAACCAAATGATTCATTTGTATCTACGCTGATAAATATATAACTGAAAAACTATTGCAACAAAAATATTATTACTAACTTTGATTTTACTTAACCCTTAGGAATCCGAGGTCTTGATAAAATCAAAAGTGTTATGCCTTGAAAATCTCTCATAACTATAATCGTTGATAAGCATTCAGACTAAGCACATGCTAAATATATTCCCTTGAGAATAAAACAAGTCAATAGATCCTCATCCACCTTAAGTTGAAATAGGATGCCTTAGGTTAATAATTATGAAATTAGGTTTGATGTATTGTATTTGGGAACATTATAATTTTAAAATTTTAATAAAATTCTTATGATTTATACCCTTGGGTGGAGAATATAGTTTATCTACCTTATACTGGAAAACACTCATTGACACGAAAAAAAAGAATATATATATTTCTATATTATATATATTACCTTTATGTGAAATGGATTCATAATATTATATTGCTATTTTATTATTTTTTCTAATTAACTTTATTATGTATATTATTATCTATTCTTATATGTGATACAAAATACGAATTTATTATTTTAATTATTAATGTGGAAGGCATATTTTGTTTTGTTCATTGGAAAAAATAAAACGTGTGTAAGGTTTATTAATAAAAAACAAAATTATGATATAGAAAGTGAACTGAATATATTTATTTTTGTAGTGTTTTTATTTATTTCTATTTTTCTTTAATTGAGACAAATTTGTTTATATTATTATTATTTTGGTTTATGTGCTTCTTTTATTGCACACTACACATCTCTCTATTAGTTAGACATTTAATGTTTACAACCATTTCCTATACACTACCAAATTTACATATTAACTGTATTAATACTTCTGGATACATCGATTATACTTAATTTGTATAATAGTTTTAAAACAATTATAATTTTTACTTAATAATATATTTAATTTATTTTATTAAATTATTTATTTATTTTTATCCTTAAAAAAAATTTACACTATTAATTGATTAAAAGTGAGGAAGATGAATGAGAATTTTACAAAGGATTGAATCGAAAACCTGAAAACCTAAACAATGTGACCTAATACAATCTTCTGAGAAAAACTTGTATATCCAACTTTTAGTTTATCATTAAAAAAATAGATTACCAAATCAACACTTAATCTAATCTAAGTGCATTTATTTATAAAACTATAAATTTATCGTGAGAAAAATAAATTACTCAATCAACACTTAATCTAAGTGCATTTATTTATGAAACTGTAGATATTTATTTAAAAAAATATGACAAGGTAAAAAAGAACATCAATAAAAAAGACTGAAATTAATAATTTGGGAAATAATATATTACTTGAGTTTGTACTCATACAAAAATAATTTTATAAATCCATGAGAATAGCATTATAGATTTTGTATGTGACTATGCTAAATTGATGATTACTATATTTTATTATTTTGAGAGATTGGAAGCCAACATTGAAATATTAGAAGTTGATGAGATCTTAAAGAGTGAATATTTAATATTACAAATTTGCGGATAATATCGCATTGACATTTAATTTTATTTAGTTTGAATTTACACCATGTTGAATAATTGTACAAGTTTTTATAATTATTTATTTTTAATAAAATATTTATTTAATTTTTATTTATATTTATTAATTTTTTTTTATTTTTTTTATTTATAATTAAAAAGATAAAGAGAAATAGATATATTAGTTTTTCTAACTCTTAATGTTATATTTTTTTAATTCTTTATTAAAAATTACATGTTCTTTTTATCTTTATTTCACATTGCATATCTTATTTATAGTTTTTGATAACATAGATATATGCTAAATCACCATTCTCTTGATGAGAGACCAACATCTCTAACTCTGCATTACTTCTAACAAGTAAAATGAAAGAGCAAATATAAATGAAGTATGGTTTTCATTATAACTTGTAGTTACGACTTACTAATATATTCTAAAGAAATATTTGAATATGCTAAAAATTCTCATATATATATAAGTGAAACACCTAGACGCGTGGTTGGTGAATTCATAAAAGATCAAGTGATATTTGATCATGAAATAATATAAATAATGTACTTTAAAAATATAAAATTTATAGTATATAATTAGGAAAGTAAAAATTAATCGCCCTTTATAAAATTTTGAACGATACTCTTCACATTATAATAATGTGATTTCACAAGCCAAAGACTTGCATCTCATAATATTAACACAAGTTATGACCAAACATCCCTTATAGGGATGCTTGCATTTGATTCACATTTAAACACCTTTAACCCTTTTACTTCCTTTATGTTGGGAATGATTTCCATTTTATAATAAATATTGTAATTTTGGAAAAGTGCCTTTATCTAATCAAATACGATAGTGAATTTTTATAAAAAAATTGATATTGTAAACTATATTAATATACATTAATCAAATATGATATTATATATATACATGAGTATTGTCTTAAATTACGAGAACTATTTTGGACACGCAATCTATTGGTTGAAAGAATATCTCAACCACACACAATTTAGTAGCATAGTTAGCAACAAACTTCTTTAGATAGAAATAATCACAACTGAGACAAGTAGGAATTACATATTCCAACACACCCCCTTAATGAGTACTTGTCTCGAAATCAATCTACAAAGTCTAGTTGTGGTCAAACATAAAAAAGAATATGTTGATGTCCATATAAAGGAGCAACATCCACCGGAATGCATGGGTGTTAACCGTTACAACCACTAGTCTTGTAGAATGTCGTTTGCATACATGGTTATGTCAACCATTATAACTACATACATGTACATGTACTTGTAAATAAATTTGTCTATTGTTGGAATGACCAGTTCCAACAGAAACACAAATGTGTGATAATAGTTGACCAAACTAATTGCCATTACCTGATACCATCATCATGGGTTTTATCGGATCACCCTCAACCATGCTTTGTGCTCAATTGGAAATACGTTGAGCCCTGTGAGAAAGAAAGTTTCTCATGTGAGTAAGTTATGTCACTCCTGACCAACTAGACTCCGAAACTATGAGCATTGAAGCTCCCATGTTGCCACTAGGGTACTATAGCCACAAAGGCTCTCTAAAATGTGAGCATTAAGGCTCTTATGTTGCCACTGGGGCACTGTAGCCACAAAGTCTCGGTAGGTAAATCAAGCTTACATTTCACACTCCAAATCTTGGAGTTACCAGGTACATACATTGTAAAGACCACTACAAAACATTACATAGACTTACTTACAATTAATATATGTGACACATAATACAACGTGCTAGTGAGTCTATCCTGTAAACTCACGCTAACTCACACAAACTTTAACCTTATTTGTCCATCTATTATTACTGCATCAATCAACTTTTTCTAGAATCATACTTTATGCTCTCATCTTGAACCTTTCTACCTTCAATTAGCAATTTCTAGGGTGATAAATTGTAACCAATTTCATTTACAGGCTGAGTTGATCAGGCTCAACATATTTCACTTAGAAAATAAAAAATTTAAGAACACTAATATGCAACATTGTGGAAAAGTTGGTTTCTCGACCTTCACCCATGTAGAATGAGTTTTCCTCTTAAATCCTTCTACTCCCATAAGTTACTTTTGAAACTGTGGGTTGTCCTACAGTGGGAGCACCAGATGTTATAGTATTGAGTTTGAAAAAATTACAGGTTACCTGTAACAATAGCGACCCATCCATAGGGAACTAAATCATGACCAACAGCGATCTTCAATATATAATTACCATCTTCCACGCTCACCACACCAAACTGCAGAACTTGATCTGACTTTAACTGTACATCTCTAGTCGATGATCCAACATTACTTGTTTTTCACAAGGGAACCAAAAAACAAGCATCGTTGGCAGCTGCACGGAAAACGTTACATGGGAAAATGTTGCTCCCACTAATGGGTCGATCTACTCGTTGATTCTCCATTGGCCCCTAAACCACTACTCTTATGCACCGTCGCTAAACCTTTACTCTTCTCCCACTAGAGCTCCACCATTTCCATGTCCATGTACACAGACTTCTACTCAGACAATCTCTGTCATTGCTAAAAAAGACATAGTATGCATACAAGTTAATAAATTAGTTCCAACACTTCAATTTTCTTCACCACACCACACCATGAAAATCCCTAACAGGCTTAGTCTTCACTCCTCCAATGAGAACACAAATTCAACCCACCAAAGCAGATTGGGAACCCTCTGACATTGTGGACGTTCAACGAGATGCCATGGCTCAAAACACAAAAGGTCCTACGTGCAAAGAGGGTCAACGGAGGTCTTAGTAGCCTGCTCCCTCAGATCCATAACCTCACTAGTCGCCAAACCCTTTTGAGAAGAAACCACATCACAAAAATCAACAGTGCTAATAAGATTCACCTCATGGATTGCATACTACCATATCATCATACACTATTGAGCTCAGCAAGCTGTATCTAATGGATCATTCTCTACAACTCTTTTATCACACAAGCGGAATGATCAAAAGAAGAATCTCACCACTAAGACACTCACTGCACTAAACTTTCTCTTGGTCTCATCTAATACTAGAGGTCTTAGCTTTCTCTAGGTCTCGTTTGCACCACATTCTTTCGACTTATATGGACAAATAAAAATTAACAAAAAAATTCTAAAAAAAATCCATATACTCCCTATTTCCCTTAGCCAAAGATGGGACAAACCCAGGAGGGCCTAGGCCCTTAGAGCTCTGATATCATGATAAAAAATTGATAGTGCAAACTATCTTACTATACATTAATCAAATTTGATATTACATATATAAATGAGTATTGTCTCAAGATAGGAAAACTATCTTGGACACACAATCTATTGGTTGAGAGAATATCTCAACCACACACAAATCTGGGAACATAGTTACGAACAGACTCCTCGAGATAGAAATAATCACAACTAAGCCAAGTAGGAATAACATATTCCAACATTTTTACTAAGGCCCCCTTAAAGATACTACTATGAGCATAGATTTGTGATATCATTCGCAGAATAATTTGAAAGATCTTCAATGAATAAACTATGGTTACAGTTGTAAATTTCTTTATGAATGAATTCTCTATACAAAGGTATTCTTAGAGCATGTTTTCTTGTGACTGATGTGACTCTACGGATCCTATGAAGCGTCCTATAATGTATACGTTGAGCTTTAAGGATTTTCTTCTATTTTGTTGGTGTGCATGACTTATGCTAAGCTAGTTGTAGGATGGAAGAGCTATGTTCTATCTTAATGATGAGAATATTGGTAGTTTATTTTTTATTTAGGAAAATTTGTTTTTTCAAGAGACAATTCAAAATGCAAGCTTTTTTATTAGTAATTGCTTGTATTATGAAGTGTAAATTTTGCAATGTTAAGGAAGTGAGAAGAATTTATGTCATAGGGGTGAAGTAATGGATATGGTCATGTGTTTTTTTGTGTGAAGTAGTTTGGTTAGGTAGTTAATTTTTATTCTTTCTCTCTAGCTTTAAAAGTTTTGCAGGCATGATTTGTTTTTTAGTTGGATTCCTTTTGTCATTTTAATAAGGCTAAAAAGGTATTTGAAAAGCATGACATCCCTTGAATTTTTTAGAATTAAAATATTTTGGGATTGGAGTGCTGAACCCCAGCCCTCTGTCACATGGTCTAGATAAGGGCTATGACTGAGGATTGGTGAGAAAACAAGGCCAAAGAAGGAGGAAGGTAGAAGGGAGCAGATGTTTGGAATGTTCAAAATATATAGATATCTAGATATCTGAATATGCAGAGAATCATAGTTATGTTGGTAGAAAAGTGGGGATGTTCCATATATCTAGACATCTAGATGTCCAAACATCTTGAAAAAATTAGAAAGGGAATTTTCCAAAGGCCCAGATGCCAAATGTTCAAACTTGTACTTGAAGAAACTTGGAGCCTGTGGAATTCTTGTCCCAATTTTAGGAATCTACAATTTCTTAAGTGTTATTGACTAGGAACCATAATCTATCAAGTGATAGAGAAAAAGGGTTGTGATTTATTAAGTGGTGAAAGTATGGAAATATAGAGAAATCTAATAAAGGGACTTAATGAGAACCTTCGATCAATATCATGGTGGAGTAGTTAATGTGGAAGTTCCATGGAGTCCACATGAGCACTCCCACACCCTATGGATGTATAGATGTTGATGTCGCATGATGAGATGTCACATTGATGTGGAACCAAAGAAAATTTTAGGTGGTGTGACATGTTCAAGTGGTTGCGTATGTAGTGCTATATGGCAGGGATGTCATGGAATCCGAAAGTCCAAAATTTGGAGTTCTATGAAATTTGGAGTTTTAGGCGTTTCTAGATTTAGATGAATCCAAATGAATCTAAACATGTTAAGAAACAAGATATCTAGATAATTGGATGTTGTCTCAATAAATATTTAAGAGGAAAGGAGCTACCGCTCCACAAATCTAACCCTCTAATTTGTTAGGCTATGGGTGCAATGCGTGTGAAATCTAAGGATTCAAAACAAGTACATGCAATATATCTATATAGTAAGACATAATGTGCACTTGATCCCTGCTAGGGTGGTGAAGACTGTAGATCTCTAAGACATCTCTAGAAGACCTAGCTCCTCACTCCTAGATCTAAGCTATTACACAATCACAATCAAACAAAGCAATTATTACTCCTCAATGGCCAGATTTAGATGGAAAAGAATAAGATAAACAAGGATGAAGATAGAGGTGACAAGGGAATGAGGAGAACGACTATAAACTTCAAATCAAAAGCTTTTTCATTTAACACTAGAATCTAAGCTTGTAGAGTCTAAACTACTCTATCTAAAAATGATAAAAAAAACCCAAAACTTTGTATCCCATTGGTTCTACTTATAAAAAACAAACCATCCAAAATTCTAAAACTACAAACATCACTCTTGAATAT
>APFE030429549.1:0-12629 GCA_000404065.3 Pinus taeda | reverse complement strand
TCTGTCCTATGTACATGAAAATGAATTTATAAATCTGAGCATGGGAATGCCCGCCTCAGCTAGATCATGAAAAATGTTGTCAAAATAATGTATTGTATTGTATCTTATTACAGGTTGCCTCCCAGCTCGGAAAAACTTTGGATCCTCATAGTAAAGCATTTCACCGGACATCAAAAAGATTAACGACCTCGTGCTTTAGGGGGAAACTGTTATAGACATTTTTGGGCACTTCAACCCCAATCATAAATTTCCATAAACTGAGTGCTCCTAAGTCCCTAAAAGTGTTGCTTCAGTGCCTAAAGGAACAAGGTCAGTTGATTACATCATCTCCCAAAAGTTCTCCACTGAAAACTGCTCATAAATGGTAAAAATTGGACCATACTGAAAGCCCAGTGCAGAGGGTGAGATGCATATCACCTTCCCAGTATACAAGGTGCGATGCATACTGAATTTTTCCTCTGTATGGTACGATGGTCGGGAATGGACAAATGGCAGGGACAAAATGCAAGGTGGAAGATCATGGAATCTTTCAGAAGCTTCCCCTCTAACACTTGCCTCTTTTTTTTCGACTAGGGATGAGTAAGAGATCATCATTCTCCAAGTGGAAGTAGGAAATATCAGAGAGAGGACACTAACCAAGATCCCCGAAGATGACTCACCTCCCTATAATCATCTATATATGGATCCCTCATCACAGAGATCCAGAGGCTGGGATTTTGTATCTTATAGAGAAGTGTTGTTGGTTTTCTGGTGTACATTCATAGTGTTGGGTCATCTAAGCTTTGCTTGAGGTGAAGAAGGGCTTCTATTTGGAGGATGATGCTGGGTCAGAACATATGGTTGTAATCCTCTTGCTACTTTTCATCTTAATAAAGTTATTCTAGTTTTCCTCCATATTCTTGTGTACTTGTTTATATATGCATTTATATGGTTAACGCACATCTGGTCCTCTGTTATTTATGAATATAGATCTTTGTTCTTCGATAGTAGTATGTTGTTGTGATTCCAAAGGTACTCTTTGAAGCTGGATAGATGAAGAAGAAGTGGCAAAGCTCTATAATGAAGGAGAGGAAATCAAGCGCAAGACTAACGTTGGTCTCCTTGGTCCCCCTCTTATCTATTTTCATAAAGGAAAACAAAAGTAGACTCTACTTTTTTTTTTCTACGATAGCCACCCATCTTAGTGGGAATAGCAACATCCGAGTGGACATTATTCCTAGTAACAATATGGTACGATGGTCAACACTTGTAAGGCCAATGGACAAAGGAGGTTGGGGTTTCATAGATACATCCACTTTTAACAAGGATTTGACTATAAAAAATATGTGGAGCGAAGTGTCTGAAAATTGTGTGTGGTCTCATATCATTAAGGAAAAATATATGTTTGGCAAAAATTTCTCCTCATAGATTAGCAGTGGTTCCAAGAAGAAATATGTTATATCAAACATATGGAAAAGTATAATGCACACTCTGTTGAGAAATCCAGGGCATAAAAATTAGGTGATTTCTCTTGTAACGATAACTTCTTATGAATGCTTTCTGCTCCTTTAGATTATTATCTTCTCTTTAGTTAGGTTATTATAGTGTTATTCATCAAACATATTGATCTAAAATGGATCTTAAACAATCCTTTTAAAAGCCTTCAAATATGTTAAAACCACAAAAAACAACGTCAGGGTTAAATCGCAGCAATAAAGCATTGATATCGCATCAGAGAAATCCAAGCAGTGTTAATGAGCCTTAGCCTTAAGAAAAATGTGATAGAGATACAAGTGAAACAATGTGAAGCGTTGATCAAACGCACAGATCAACGTTCTAGATCAACTACAAAATCACATTGCATGGAACGTAAGGGAGGACTTCACACAAGCAAACCCGAAGGAGTTATGAAATAAAATAGTGAAGGATTTGAGTTCCATGGTAAGCAGTATTTCGGGTGGGCTTTAGGCGGTAAGTGGCATTGGAGAGGCTCCGCCCAATTCCATCCACCAGCCGACACGTAGCACACCGCAGGACAGAGAAAACCACTCTTTCGGGTGGGTAATCTATGTGCAAGTGGGCCACTCGAAATGATCATCAACCATGGATTATCGATCACTGATCAGATGGTGGATGATGAACAAGCTGTTTTACAGACTTGATAGGGTTATAGATGCAGCATTATAAAATTTGAAATCTGATATGCATTATTTTGTCGGGTTTTTCTATGTTTTAGTGTATTTTTGTTTTTGAACGAGAAGTGTATTTATGGGGATTTTAACCCACGCCCAAAGACCCTTCCATTTGTAAACAACTGTCTGGTGCCTTAAGCGTTTATTACAATGAGTGTTTAATGCTCAAAAGGGAGATGAACGAATAGGGGCCGGGAGCCCGAGAGCCTGAAATGGAGGCAAAAAGAGAGCGCAAATAAGCTTAAAAAGCCATCCCATAATAGAATAGAGACAAGTCAGAGTTTGGAGACAGAGGGGAGACAAAGAGTCAGAAAAACACACAACTACGAATAGCTGATTAGAAGCACTAAGTGGGAGAGTCTATGCACTCTTTAGACTTGAGGTTTTCGAGTGAAATCCTTGTGTAATATCATTATTGTTGTGTTATGGCTCTGATTGAGCTCACACCTGTAAAATTTGTTCTTGAATACATAATATAAAGGTTGATACTGAAAGCTGGACCAGGAGACATAGCCAGGGGGTCTAGTGAACTCCTTCTTTATTTTTACTGTGTTGATGTGCATGTACTATGTTTTATAAACTATTCATGGTCTATGTTATTCACAATCTTTTCGATTCGTTGCACTAAATAATATAGGAATTCCTACATATGATTTTGTAAAACCTTTTCTTCTTGATTTAGCATCCAAGTTCGGATCAAGTGGTATCAGAGCATTTGGTTTTGTTAAGGTTAGACAAGCTTGTGTTGGATTTTGAATGCTAACTAGATTAATGCTCATACTAGGAGAAGGAGAACTTGTTGAGGCTAATCCAGAGATTGGAAGAGTCTATCCTCATATGAGAATGGTAGAAGAAGCTCCATTGGGATCACAATATCAATATATAGAAAGTTTTATGGCAATCCGAGCTATGGTAGAAGAGATGTATCTAGAGTTTAAGAAGGGTCAAGGTGAAAGCACTTCAACACCTAAACCAAACAAAGGAGCAGAGGAACCTTTTCTAGTTGCCCCTCCAGAAGGCAAAGGGAAAGGGGAAATGCTTCCTCCACCATCTCCTCCATCATCACCTCCACATCCTCATCTTCTAGCTCTTCTAAGAACAAGAAGAAAACTTATTTAATCAAATTAGATGTGAAGTTTGATTTGCCAATTTATGATGGAGAACTCAATGCAAAAAAGCTAGATAATTGGATAAGACAAATTGATGTATATTGTAGGGTACAAAACGTTGATTCAAAAATGAAGAAGATTCAACTGGCTAGACTTCGACTTGGACGGACTGAACTAGTATGGTGGGAAGGAAAGACACAAGTTGATCTCCAAAAGCATGGTAAAATCATTTCTACCTAGAATGAATTTGTTTCTTCTATCAAAAAGAAAGTCTATCCTTTAGCTTACATGTAGCAGGCAATGATGAGTTGGCAAACTCTTCGTCAATTGAAGGGTCAAAGTGTACAAATTTATACTCAAGAATTCAGAAAGAGAGCTTTAACTCTAGGTATATCATTAGACTCACTTTAGACTTTATTAAAGTATATAGGTGGTCTTCATAGCTATTTAAAGCATACTATTCTCATGTTTAATCCCACTATCTTAGATGATGTATCAGTTCAAGCCACACATCTAGAAGCTAGAGGTAAGAATGTAAACCTAGAGGTTGGGGGATCATCTAAATATTCTGTAAGCAAGAGCAAGGAAAAGAAGAAACTTAAATGGAAGGAGAGGAAAGTAAACACTGTAAAGAAGGATAAACCTTCATGCACTCATTTCAAGAAAGAAGGACACGATGACGCACACTGTTGGTTTTTGCATCCAGAACTAAAACCTAAGAAGTTCGGTGGAAAGGAAAAAAATAATGTTGTTGATATTAAATAGGACTTGCGATCAGATTTAGGTGATGAAGCAATAGTTACAGCCATAGGTATTAAAGGTAAAGATTCTGAAGCATCCACGAGTAATTCTGCACAATCTGTTGATAATGAAAATAATGAGAGGGAAAGAAATGAGCTTTTTCATATTAGAGTGATCTCCAAGCATAATAAGATTGATACTTTATTTGATAGTGGATCACAAGTAAATTTGATTTCTGAAACAATTGTAAAGAAGTTGGGATTACAAACAAAACCTCATGAGAAGCCATATCCATTAGGTTGGGTATGTGATAAAACAAAGCTACAAGTAACAAGACAATGTAAACTTAGGTTTGCTATTGGATCGACATTTATAGATGAGGTTGAGTTAGATATAGTTCCATTGGATATATGTGGTATTGCTTTGAGAAATCCATACTTGTATGATAGGAAAGCTATTTTCTATAGAGTTGAGAATAAGTATCAACTCACTAAAGATGGAATAGAATATATTGTAAGAGCTCATAAACTCAAAGATAACTATTCTTTCACAAACTCAGGACAGATGAAAAGAATTGTAAATTCAAGCAGTTTTTACTAATGGTTGTAAAGGCAAAGTATCCTAAAAAATCCAATGCATTTGAAGGTTGTGATTCTAAACAGAAAGCTAATATAGTTAAATTTGTTTCAAAATATGATGTTCTATTTCAAGAACCTAAAGGTCTGCCACCCAAGCGAGAAATAGTACATGATATTTATTTGCAACAAGATGCTTGATTACCTAAGACTGGAATGTATAGGTTGTCAGCTTTAGAGAATGAAAAGATAAAGAAGCAGGTACAAGAGTTGCTCGATAAAGGGTTTATACAACCAAGTACATCACCATGTGGATCTCTAATCATGATGGTGAGAAAGAAAGATGGTTCTTGGAGAATGTGCATCGATTATAGAGCACTAAATAAAATAACGCTCAAGAATCGTTATTCTCTCCCTCGTATTGATGATTTATTAGATCAATTGAAAGAAGCAGTTTACTTTTCTAAGTTAGACTTGCAAAGTGGTTATCATCAGGTCAGGTAAGACATGGGAAGACCATGTAAAGCACACTTTAGATGTTTTAAAAAGAGAAAACCTCTATGTAAAAATGTCAAAATGTGAATTTGGTAGAACATCTTTAAATTATTTGCGTCATATTGTAGGGGGTGGTGAATTGAAGATAGATCTCTCTAAAGTTGAAGTCACTGTGAACTGGCCTAAACCCAAATCTTCTATAGAGGTTAGGAGCTTCCTGGGGGCAGCACAATACTGGAGAAAGTTTATTGCTAACTTTTCTTTGATTGTAGCTCCATTAAATGCTTTAACAAGATTGAAATAGGTGTTTAAGTGGGGAGGAAAATAGCAGAAAGCCTTCGACACCTTAAAAGAGAAATCAGTACAACACTAGCACTAGCACTGCCAGATATTCAACATCCATTTGAGATTGAGATAGATGCCAGTGACTATGCCATGGGAGCAGTGTTGATGCAACACGGAAAACCCATATGCTATCATTTTGATACATTTACTTCTACAGTAATTAATTATCCCACATATGATAAAGAATTGTATTCATTAGTACAAAGTGTGAAAAAGTGGAAACATTACCTAATGGGTAAAGAAACAATCATACATACAAATCATACATACAAATCATCAACCACTTCAATATTTTCACTCGCAAACTAAGTTGCATCAATCAAGACATTATAGGTGGATGAGTTTTCAACAATGATTTCATCTTGTCATCAGATATAAGAAAGGCATACACAATAACGTTGCAGACACGTTATCAAGACCAATCATAAATGCATCTACTATACTTAAGCATAACTCAGTAATGCATGAAAGTTACATTTAACAATATGCTCAAGATGTAGATTTTAAAGATGTATATGCAGCTTTAAGTCATGGAAAGGAAGTAGAAGAATTGGATTATGATGTAAAAGACCAACTCTTATATCACTTGGGAAAGTTTTGTATTCCACAAACTGAAAGAGTTAACATAATTCGAGAAGCACATACTTCTCTCATATCAGGTCATTTTGGTGTAAGTAAAATAGTCGGACAATTGCAAAGGTTTTGTTATTGGCCAAGAATGCATGAGATAGTTTCTAGATATATTAACGTGTGTACCATGTGTTCTACAAGCAAGCCCAATAATAAAAAATTACGCTTGTAAACTCCACTTCCAATTCCTTCTCGTCCTTGGGAAAGTGTTTCCATGGATTTTGTTGGGGGATTGCCAAAGTCTAGGAAAGGTCATGATTATTTGTATGTTTTGTGGATAGGTTTAGTAAAATGTGCATTTTGATACCATGTAACAAGCAGGTTATAGCTAAACAAACAAAAAAGTTGTTCTTTCAGAATGTATGGGTTCATTTTGGGTTACCCACTTTTATTGTATCTGATCGAGATTCCCGATTTGTTGGGAAGTTTTGGTCAAATCTATGGGAGTTAATGGACACCAAGTTGAAGAAGAGCACAACATTTCATCCACAAACAGATGGTCAGATAGAAGTGGTCAAAAGGACAGTGATCCAGTTGCTCAAAGGCTATTGTTGTAGGATTTAACCTTGTACAGAAATTACCTGCATACGAATTCTAAAACACAGAAAGTAAACAATGTGAGAGCATAACACATAAAACACATATACGCAGAGATTTTCCCCTGGATCTCAAAACCAGGACTACTAGCTTGATTTTTCATTATGTTCCTTCCAATGTTATAATACATATTTATACATTTCGAAGCATCCAATAGCATGAACTGAAAACCATCGCGTCCAAAACCATGGACCGAAAACCATAGGTAGTTCCACCCAACCTAATATAGGGTTCAAAAAAAAAATTATCGGGGCATTGCCCCAGACCCCGTAGAGTGGGCTGGGTAGCCCGGCTCTAACCCCCCAGTTCACTACATAGGTTAGCCGTGGAAATAATATAACACAAGCCAACAATTGTAGCAAGCATCCCAAGCTTTGGGATGAGAATTTGTGTTATGTGCAACATGCTTGCAATCGTGCCAAGCACTCTTCTACTCAGAGATCTCCTTTTGAGACTTGTTCTGGTTTTATACCAACGTCTCCCTTGGATTTTTTCTTTGGTAAATACATAGTAGTTGATGGACACAGTGATGTGGACAAAGCAACCAAGTTCATTGAACAAATCTAGGAAATTCACCAGGCAGTACAGGAACATCTAGAAAGAAGTCAAGCCAAGTACAAAGTAAGACATGACAAGCATCAAGTTGAGCATAGTTTCCAAGTTGGTGATCAAGTTTGGCTGTACATCAACAAAGACAGAACGTAGGGTGAAGGTAAGAAGCTAAAACAAATAAGGTATGAACCTTTCAAGATACTTGATAAAATTGGTGAAAACGCTTTCTGCTTTGATTTGCCAGCTTATATGCAGATCTATTCAGTCGTTAATGTAGAAAACTTGAGATTATATGAACCTTCATTGATTGAGGATCCTGAAGAGAAAATTCAGCTGCCTTCTATTGAGGATTTGTTTCCTGAATATCTTAATGAGTTACAAGAGGACATAGTTCTGGACAGGAAGGTAAGAACCACACGTCAAGTGGATGTTAGTACTTGAGAGTAGGACTCAAAGGTTCAAATCCAAGCAAGGCACGATGGATAGAAATTGGACAAGTGAGGGAACTGAATCCTCACTTGATCGATGCCTAAAACCAACTTTTGGTGGTTCAAAATCTTTTCAGTGGGAAGGCGTGATCGAAAATGGATCTTAAACAATCCTTTTAAAAGCCTTCAAATATGTTAAAACCACAGAAAACAACATCGTGGTTAAATCATAGCAATAAAGAATTGATATCACATCAGAGAAAGCCAAGCAATGTTAACGGGCCTTAGCCTTAAGAAAAATGTGATGGCGATACAAGTGAAACAATGTGAACCATTGATCGAGCATGCAGATCAACAGTCCAGATCAACTACCAAAATCGCATCGCATGGAACCTAAGCGAGGACTTCACATAGGCGGACCTGAAGGAGTTATGAAATAAAATAGCGAAGGATTTGAGTTTTGTGGTAAGCAGTATTTCAGGCGGGCTTCAGGTTATAAGTGGTATTGTAGAGGCTCCTCCTGATTGCATACACAGGTCGACACGTAGCACAATGCAAGAGAGCGAAAATCACTTTTTCGGGCAGGTAATCTCCGTGCAAGTGGGTCGCCAGAAATGATCATCAACCATGGATTATGAATCACTGATCAGATGGTGGACAATGAATGAGCTGTTTTATGGACCCAACAGGGTTATAGATGTGACACTATAAAATTTGAGATCCGATATGCGGTGCTTTGTTGAGTTTTTCTATGTTTTAGTGTATTTCCATTTTTGAACAAGAAGTGTATTTTTGGGGATTTTCACTCGCGCCCAAAGATCCTTCCCTTTGTAAACAACTTTCTAGTGCCTTAAGTTTTTATTACAATGAGTGTTTAACGATCAAAAGGGAGATGAATGGACAGGGGCTAGGAGCCTAAGAGCCCAAAATGGAGGTGAAAAGACAACAACGATAAGCTTAAAAAGCCATCCCATAACAGAATAGAGATAAGTCAGAGTTCGAAGATAGAGGGGAGACAGAGAGTCAGAGAAACACACAACTATTAACAGTTGATCAGAGGCACTAAGAGGGAGAGTCTGTGCACTCTTTAGACTAGAGATTTTTGAGTGAAATCCCTGTGTAATATCATTGTTGTTGTGTTATGGCTCTCATTGAGCTCACACCTATAAAATCTATTCTTGAAGACATAATATAAAGGTTGCTGAAAGCTGGACCAGGAGACGTAGACAGGGGGTCTGGTGAACTCCTTCATTATTCTAACTGTGTTGATGTGTGTGTATTATGTTTTATAATTGTTCATTGTCTATGTTATTCGAAATCTATTTTATCCATTTCACTAAATAATATAAGCATTCCTGCACATGAGTCTATAATAGCTTTTCTTCTTGATTTAACATCCGAGTTCGGATCACAAATACCGAAGCATAAACAATAAAGAGACAAGAGACACATAATATAGGTGATCAGTCATGACCAAAACCTCTCCCACTTGAGAGGAAAACACAAACAAATTCTTCTCATTATAAAGACTTCAATTGATTAATACCAAGACCAAGACCCTTGATCTATTTGACCTCTCCAAGACCATTGCACCAAGCTTCTTATTTTGACCTATATTTCTTAACAGAGTCAATGATAGTCAACTACCTGTTTCTTCTTTATGCCTTTGCTACTTTTCAAATCTCGACTTCCTTTTCTCTCTTTCAGACCTGCAACTTCTCAACCCTAATTTAGAAACCCTATTACATGTAGATGACCTTCTCTTGTACCTTAATTTCCTTCTCTTTAGGTGGAGGATACCTCCTTGACAACTCAGCTTAAGATTCTACTTAGTTTTCGACTTGACTTAACCTTCAAAAGGGACTGTAGTACTTCGGCTTTTTCTGTAATAGATATGATCTATACTTTGTACCTATGGAGTGATTCAACCCAAAACAGACCCAAAAACAATGCTAAGGACATCACTCTTCCTTTCCTTCTCTTCATTGGTTAAGAGCTTTCTTTCCTAATGATTCTCGCACTCCTTATTGCATACTTCTCCTTGACTAAAATTATGTCCTTGAAATGAGGTCAGTTTTCCCTATTTATAGTGGGTTCCCATGTAAACTGACCTACTTGAGTTATGTGTGAGCCAACATGTCCTTTAGTGAAGCTTCATAATTTCATTTAAGGTTGACTTGAAGGAGATGCTTGAGCTTGATCTTGGAGGATCTCTTTGATTCTTTCATTGACTCACATATATTCGTAACATGCCCAAGAAGGATCTTCCATACATAACATTGCCTCAATAGAATATTATGACTTGATGACAAACCCAAAGGCTCACAATGGGAACCTTAACTAAAACAAAATTCCTTGATCATGAAACCCATGATTCAAGCATTACAAAAATAGTTTTATTTTCTTCTTTACATCAATTACATAAAAACATATTTAAACATGTCATTATGAATACCAAACCTAGTTACACTTTTCAACATGCTCTACATTGGATGTTGGGGTTTGTCTGTAGGGGGGCTAGTGATGGATCCAAGATCAAAATTGGATTAGCTGCCATCATGGGAAGGTTGGAAATCTTTCATTATCCCTTCATCTATTGCAAATCCTTTACAGAAAGGACATTATCTGCTTGTAGCGGATATATTTTTCAGGGACTCAAAACATTGATCAACAGAGTTGGAGAAGGGCCAAATATCTTGGGATACCAGAGACATATCATGAGGAATGGGGGTCACACGTAGTGTAACTTCAATATATTGGCATCACTCTTGGTGATAAGAAAGACTACATGATATGGGGGGGTAAAATGAAAAAGAACAATTTGATGGTCCAAGACATCTACTTGAAGTTGCCAAGGTCCGAGAGTATCAATGACTATAATAAGCATCTATGGGATATATGGAGATGGAATCTCCCAAACAAATTAAAATATTTTTTCCCACTAGCAGAACATGATCGTATATTAACATGGAACAACTTACAAAAGCGTGGGTTCATTGGTCCTGGAATATGCCCTCTATGCATGGCGAGGGGAGGAGATACAGATCACTTATTAATCAAATGCTCGTATGCGAGGCTAATTTGGGATGTGGTTATGGAATAAATGAAGCTTCCTTTTGTTAGCACTTATCAACCTCTTTCCAAATGTATTTTTTCATGGTTCACTTCACACAGGAAGTATAGGCCCCTCCCATTATATATCATATGTATTATATGGCAAAATAGGAACGATAACCTTTTTTATCAGAAAACTGCGATTGTTAGAGAAGCCATTATCAAGACAATTTCTTTTTCAATGAGATTGGGCTGGTGATCAAGTCTAACAAAAACAAGAAATGAAAATTCATTGATATTTGGAAAGAATATGCGGTTGTATTTTTTTTACGTAGCCAACAATCGAAGGAAATGTGGATGTGGTGCACCCATAGTTACTAAGCCTAATAATTTCTTCCACTTCTGTTGGGAGGGTAGAATGGGATCAAACAACAAATCAGAGATTACACATTAGGGGGAATCCTTATCAGAGCAAAATGGCTAAGGCTAGACAAAATTTAATCTATAACATATGTAATATTTACACACATGATGCCCCTCCCCGTGTAAATGTGAAATCACGGGCATGTGGTAAATGGATTGTTCAGATAATCTATGTGTTTCAATGAATGCAAATGATATTAACGGATATCACCTCAAAATTCAGTTTGCACACATGGATGTTAACTCCTACATTTAATGATTATTGCAACTTGACCCCAATTCATTCCTCACCCATGATGAAAATTATTTCATAATTTATGGCTAGCTAGCTTAAACATTATGTATTTTCGGGGGACACCCAACTCTAAATGTTGTTTGGGTAAGTTTTTTTGCTTGTTCTTCTTTTTTGTCTGAATTTACTTGTTTTTTATTTCCATTTCCCATTCTTAAAGGTATTCGATTTTGTTTAACAGATTCAAGAAAACCTCCCACTCTATCAACCTAAATTCACCTCCCAACTCACTTCCTTGCTTCCTATACCATTGCCTTTTTTATTACTTCTTGGCCCAACCCTCCCATATACTTTCTAATATTTCTCTTGGATGGTGGTCACCATTGGGTTTCATCGTTCGAATACTAACTCCCCTTAGAAGTTTTCTCCTCATACTTCTTGTCTTTGGTCTACAATTTATTATGTTGCATCACGATACTTCTAAAGGTCACCATAGACATATTGGGAGAAGGAAGCATCATTATTAAAGGGTTCATGTGAATGTTGAATCCTTTGCTACTTCATAACAAGAAAACACCTCTTGTGTTATAAGGTTGGAAATCAACTTCTAAGGAAACAAGCTTCCATGAATGACATTTCAAATATGATGTAGAGATAGAGGAGAATATTAATCATGTGATATGACATCTGAGAAACACTAGCGCGAGGTAGATCAAACATATGCAACCAATGAATCTCTATTGGAAAATTAAAACCATCATGGGAAAGGCCCTAGAAGTGAGGCGTGAGCTGAAATTCTACTTAGTAAAGATGCCTTCATGTTGTAACTCAGAGAACTAAACAATAACATATCTATTCTTGCTAAGAAATTTATATACATGGACTTCCTTGGTAGTGATAAAGAGGGAGGTAATCTTATAACAATTCTAGTGGACTCTCTTGTAACCTAATTAGTCAAGATGTTTGTTTTGGATTTCCTGTATCTGAGTAGGCAAGCTAATCTAGTTAAGAAATATATTTCTAAGTTATTTAAGTGATTTTCAAGTAAATCTAAGTACCATATATTATATGAATCTGTCTTAAAAGATGAAATGATAATTTAAACAAAAATTGTTTTCAGCTATAACATAAATTTTGTGAATGATATCCCAATAATTATAAAAACATTATATTTTATTGAAAGTAATATAAAATTATACCTAACTTACACCAAAAACAACAAAATTTATTTATACAAACACTTTTTTATATAAATACTAAAAAAAGCATTTCTTTAA
>APFE030429547.1:143193-154708 GCA_000404065.3 Pinus taeda | reverse complement strand
GAGTAATGTATGAGAATGATGTGATATGGTTACAAATGACGACCTATATAAATACTAGGTGAAATGCCCTTTCATGAACAGTCATGTCCCAATTAACAGATGTGTCCTTTTATTATTATTAATTATACTTATTAGTTATTATTACTATTATTATTATTTATTGATATATTTATGTTCATAGCATTGCCTTCCCTTTAGAAATGTTTTGTCCTCAAAGCATATTGATGAAAAAAGCTTGATATTTTTTTGTTTTTCTTCTAATGTCTTCACATCCTTTTCAATTCTTGGAGCTATCATTTTTTATGATACAAGACGATATGAACCTTTGAGTGTTGAACAAAATTGTTGGACTATAAAATGATTTGACCATCCTAATTCCATCCCCTATGGAACGTTGCACTTATAGCCTTCCAATGATGAATTGTTATCATGAGACTTAATAATACTAGCATCAATGTTTTTCAAAAGATATGTTAATTGTTTTCCTTCTGAATACTGATGACGCCCTGACTAGTTAATGTACGTGCTATTGTGATTAGGATGTCACCAAGGTGTCTTAGCAGTGTATTATGAACTAAGTTCATAAACGCAACATAATACTCACAATATCTGGTATACATAAATATCCATGATAGGACAATAATATATTATATAAGAAATGTATAAAAGATATGATATGATTACAAATGAGGGTCCGCTTATATACCTAGGGAAGTGCCCCTTCATGAATGGTCATGTCTTTAGAGACATGCCTCTTCAATACTAATTATTAATTAATTAATCATTATTATAATTATCATTATAATATATATTTATATATATAACATTTCCTTCCTCTTCAGAAAGCTTTGTCCTCAAAGCTTATCGTTAAAAAAGCTTGTCATTTGTTTCTTTGTCTTGTAATCTATTTGTATCTTTTGAAGTTCTTCGAGTTGTCATCTTCGATGATACAAGATGATAAGATCCTTTTAGTGACAAATAAAATTGTCGAATTGAAAAGGATCTGACCATCCTAAATCAATATTCTATGGAATCTTGTGGTTACTGGAAACTTGTGCTGGATTGTTATCGTAACACTGGATTGTGGTGATATTGTCGTTCTTGGGAACATAAGTCACTTGTTTCTAGTTTGGGTATACAGACTGGTTGAGATGCCTGCTTTTATGATTTGTATGACAATAAGGAGTTCTCGTGATTTGATCTCCCCTTAATCTGTTTGTTGTGATTTCTTGGTTTACTATAGGTATCTGATTTCTTCCAGGTATAGAGGTTGCTTGATTAATTGCAAGATCTACACTTGAAATTTTCATTACTTGAACTGCAACTTCTGAGTACATCTTCACTTCAATTAGTTTATCCTCTTCGTGAGTTATTATATTGACTGGATTGGTATCTGTTCCTTTTGCTTAAAACTGGATTGTTAACTTTGAAGACTTTGATGCTCCTTTTTTAATAAGTTGTTCTAACTTGTCTTGTAGTGACTTCTTATCATTCTTAAGCTTCTTTATTTGTGTAAGTAGGTTTTGATTATGATTCTTTAGACATGAAAGTTCTTCGTTTTCTGAATTGTGGACTTTACACTTGTTGAAGAAAGTGTAACTAGGTTCGGTCTTCATAACGACATGTAATTACCACTGATGTAAATGATGTAATAAAAAGAACAAAAAGTATTTTTTGTATGCCTTGCTACATGGGTTTCATGAGTAGTTTATTTATTTATTAGTGCCTCCCATTGAGAGCCTTAGGAGATACAACAGTTCACTATGTCATGTCGGCTTAACATGTGGGTCAAACCACTATAAATAGGCATGTAAGTTCAGAATTACAGTCATGGAATTTCAGACATCTCTGAAACTTCGGACAGGTACAGATCTCGGTGATGATTACAGTGTCTCCTCCTTGATGATACAGATCTCAGTGCAAGGAAATTACAGTCTCGGCTTAAGTAAAGGATTTCAATGATATAGTCTCAGCATAGTTATGGCAAGGAAGATCTCGTTGGAAGAAAAACACAGTCATAGTCTCGGTGATGAAGGTGATTTCAGGATCCCACAATAGCACACACAGTCTCGGCATAATCATGATGAGAAAGTCTCATAGTAACACACTCTGTCTCAAAGGTGCAGTCATGATCTTAAGCATAGATATGGTATTAATGGAGACACAGACACAAAGTTATAATCTCAGTGAAGGTGCACCTATGAAACAGTAATGATCTCGGTGGATTTAGGTACAAATCGCGTTCATGTATAAGGAGATCTCGTTGGTATGGTGAAGAACTCGATGAAGGTAGAGCAGTGGCGTTGCAACAGTAATGAAGATCATGGTGGTGTAGTAGTGATGGCCTCAATGTTATCTCAGCAATGATGAAGAAAAGGATTGGTGTCTTGGTCTTGAAGTGACCTAATAAGTCAGGGGTCATGGTCTTGGTATTCGCCAATTGGAATCTCTATAAGAAGAATTTTGTGCGGGTTTTCCTCTCAAAGAGTGAGAGGTTTTGGCCCTAGCAGAATGCCAACATCGTGTGTTCTTTTCTCTTTTGTTTTTGGTAACTATTTGATGAACTAAGCAAACACACTAATAATAAGGAAAGATTGTACTAAGAAGGAAAAGATAAAACACCTCATGAATAGTTATCATGCTAAGAAGAATCACATTAACTCTAATTGCCCTAGATTCTTCAACATGGTATCAGAGCTAAGGTGTTGAAGTCAAAGGAAGGGCGGAAAAAAGAGACATACAAGGATTAGTTTTCAAGAAGGGCATCAAAGCAAGTTGAAGGGCTTTGTCAAAATTGAAGAATTAGTCTACAACAAGCAGTCTACCACAACAAGGGTTTTTATCTATATGATCAAAGAAGCAGTCTACAACAACAAGATCTTTTATCTCCACAGCCATCATCAAAAGGACACCAAGACCCTCATCAAGTTGTCTACAAAGCAAGGTAGCTTGAAGATCCCCAAAATCAAAAGATTACATCATCTTGGAGAAAGTCGAAACCCTAGAAGCAATCTTGACCTACACTACAAAAGAAGGCAAATTGAAGGCAATAAGGCATGGACATCTTCAAAGGATCATCTCCTTGCCCTAAAAGAAGATCATCCAAGGAAGCAGCTAATCATCTCATCAAGAGAAGCAACCCTCTTTCTATTGAGGTAATATGAAAATTCTATTGCTGCAACATCTGATTTACTTTTCCTACTTATTTTCAATAAGTTATTTATGAAATTCCTTCAATAAACATTAAAATAAACTCTGCTGTAGATATCACACAATACAAAAACAAACACATGCACATGAATCAATGCATCGACATAGATATTTTGGACAACAATGCCCGGAAAAACCTAATGTGGGAAAACCAGTGCAGCAAGGGATGATTTTATTATTCAGCAATTCTTCAGTATAATAGGGTGCTAAACTGGCTTACCCAACAGAGAAAATTTTTCCAACACTTCTCCCAGTCCCAGAGTCAGCCTGGCTGACATATGCGTAGCTCCCAGATACTCTGTGTCAGCCTCTGCTTGACTGCATCAGCCCTAGGCCTCTCTGTGTCCCCCATGCAGGCCCTCTAGTGACTGCGCAGTCTCCTGTTGCCTCTGCGTCTGCCACTCCTACCTCTGTGCTGGTTTTCTATTATTGATCTTGACTCTCTATTCCGTACTTGTTGCCTCCTACTGCTATCCAGACCACTAGTTTGAATTTCTCAGCTACCTACTCCAGAAATCGAACTAACTGGTCTCCCTCAGTGTCTCTTCCAACTGACCCTCAAGCCCCCTCTTATATTTTTCCTGTTGGTCATTCAACGGTCGAGATTAAATCTCTAATCAACAGCTAAGATTAGATTTGGCTTGATCCATGACTTTTGGAACCTTCTAACCCAGTTTTATATTAATACTCATTAATATTTTATTTTTCCTAGGTTTAGACTTAGGAACTCCATTAAAAATATTAATTATTTTAATATCTCCCAAACTGGTTAGAATCTGCCCAAACCATTTCTGCGTCTTGAAGATCTCATGGGATTTAACCTCTCTACCAATTTTCATGGCTAGAGCACTTCCGATGCTATCCCAAATCAACACTCCCTCTTAGCGAAGATTGTGCTCTAATAATACTCCACACTGAGCATTACTCTGATCACAAGGCATTGGTACCTGTGCTAATGCTAAGCCTCTTTGCTCAACATCCTCTACGTTGCTGCATCCTATACTATTGCCCATGGCTTTATCACTGACACTGCTACATCTGTACTACAGCTCCCTCTGCATCCCTGTTGCTACTGGTCCATCTTCCCAACACCGCATCTGCATTGCAACTCCCTCTGCATCCATGTTGTTGTTCGTCCTTCTTCCCAACACTGCAACATCAAATCCATTTCTGCTACTGAAATGGATTCTTTATCATCCTCATCTTCTCCCTCAAATAATCAAACTTGGTTCTTCCAAGGGCCTTGGTGAGGATGTTTGCCACCTGTTCTCCTGTAGGAGTGTACCTCAATTGCATAGCTCCTCGTTGTACACAGTCTCTGACAAAGTGACACCGGATATCAATATGCTTTGACCGATCATGAAATGTTGGATTCTCAAAGAGCTTGATGCAACTCTGATTATCGCACAAGATCATGGTCGCCTCCATTTTCCTTCTGAATAGGTTCATAAGCAGTTTTCTAAGCCATATGGCCTCACACAAAGTTGTGCTTGCCACCATATATTCAGCCTCAAATGAACTCAGAGCCACGGACTTCTGTTTCCTACTGCACCAGGAAGTTATTCCTAATCCATTGTTGAAACAGTACCCAGAGGTACTTTTACGATCCACTGAGATTTCTGCCCAATCTGCATCAGTAAATCCACTCAATCTGATATCCTTACTCCTGGTGTACAAGAGTTCATAATCGACTGTTCCCTGTAAATATCTGAGAACATGTTTAGCTGCTGCCTAGTGCACCCTCTTTGGTTCCACCATGCACTGACTGAGGGTTTTGACAGTGTAGCAAATGTTCGTCCTAGTATGTACCAGATACATCAAGGACCCTATGAGCTGCCTATATAAGGTGGGATCAACATCCTTATCTTCTGATGCATAAATCTTCTTCCAGTTGATGATCACTGGAGTAGCCATGGGTCTACAGTCCTCCAACCTGAATTTTTTCAATATTTCAGTAGTATACCTCCCTTGCCCAAGGAAGATATTTCCCTCTTGTTGCCAAACTTCCAACCCCAGGAAATAATGCATTCGTCCCAAATCCTTCATATCGAATTTTGTAGCTAGATTCTTCTTGTAGTCCCTAATGAACCTGGATGATCCTGTCAAAAAGAGATCATCCATGTACACAATACTAAGATCAGCGGCTCATTCTCTACAACCAGATAGTAGAGATTTGGATCTGCGTCACTCTTGACAAATCCCATCTTCTGCAAGTAGCCATCGATTCTACCATACCATGCTCTAGGTGCCTGTTTCAGCCCATACAAGGCTTTCTTTAATCTGCATACATGAGACTTCTTCTCATGTGTCTCAAAGCCCTTTAGTTGTTCAATTTATACCTTTTCTTCTATTACCCCATTCAGAAAAGTTGTTTTCACATCCATCTGATGAATCTCCCACGCCATCTGAGCTGCAAGAGATATCACAGTTCTAATAGATGTATACCTAGCTACTGGAGCGAAGGTCTCCTCGTAGTCAATTCCTTCCCTCTGAGCATACCCCTTAGCCACAAACCTGGTCTTATATTTCTCAACACTACCGTCTGTAGCATATTTGATCTTGTAAATCCATCTCGAACCTACCACTAATCTATCTTGACTCTTGAGGACTTGGCACTACCTCCCAGACATCGTTCACCATAATGGAGTTGTACTCCTCTACCATCGCATCTAGCCAAACCTGATGTTGAGTTGCCTCTTCGAAACTGGCAGGCTCCCCATGCTGAGCTACCAATGCATGATATCTTTCTGGTTGTTTTCACTCCCTCTTATTGTTCCTTAGCGCACCGATGAAGTCCTCTACATCTCACAAAATCTGATGAAGTTCCCTGCTAGTTCTTCCTCTGCCAGCAGGTGCTTCTGTTAGCTCCTCTTCCTCATCCTGTGAATCTTCTTGGCCCGAGGAAGAATTCTTTACTTCCGTTGGTTGAAGAGGTTTAACCAAAGGCTCCTCTTTTGACTGCTCCTAGGAAGGCATCTCATGCGATTTTCTAAAAGCTCTGTCCTCCATGAACTTTACATCTCGTCGAACTACTACCTTCCTGCTCCCTAGAAGATAGATTCTGTATGCCTTAGAGTTCTTGCTATATCCCACTAAATGTCCCTTTTCCGTAGTTTGATCCAGCCTTTTTCTCTTTTCCTCAAGTATGCAGCAATATGCTAAACTCCTAAATATCCTAAAATGACTGACTTCAGGCGTCTTCCTTGAAAAAACTTTCTCTGGAGTAATCTTGCCCAACACCCGATGAGGAGTCATGTTCTGAACATAGAGTGTTGTGTTGCATGCTTCTGCCCACAGAAGTTTTGGCATATCATGATCATACATCATGGCCCTAGTTGCTTTTACAATAATCTTGTTCTTCCTTTCTGCTACTCCATTCTGTTCTGGATTGTAGGGAGTTGTCCACTCTCTTCCGATGCCCTCCTTAGCGCAAAAATTAGTGAAGTCCTTATCAACATACTCTCCACCATTATCTGAGCGCAAAACTTTTATTTTCTTCCTAATCAGATTCTCCACCAAAGCCTTGAACTCTTTGAATCGACAGAAAACCTCGTCCTTGGTTTTCAGAAAATAAATCCAAGTTTTCCTTGAGTGGTCATCAATGAAGCTAAAGAAATACTCGACACCAATATGAGGTTTGACGCACATAGGTCCGCAGATATTTGAGTGTATCAATCCTAGTACACTCTTGGCCCTGTGTTTGCTCCTAGGAAATGTTGCCTTGGCATACTTTCCTAGGGCACATTCTCTGCATACATCATCTCGTTTCGTACTAAGATTTGGAACTCCTGTTACAGTGCTCCTGAGAATTCTCAGAGCTACATGGTGTAAATGTCTCATTCTTTTGTGCCATAGTTCATTCAAGTCCTTGTCTCCATGACTGCCTATTAGTGCCATTGGTGATTCTAGTTATAATCTATACAACCTGTTACTTTTGATCTTGATCTGCACTTTCTTTTTCCAGCTCGAGTGTTTGAAATATACCTTCTCCTTGATGAAGTAGACGTCATAGCCCTTGCCTTGAAGTTGCGACACGGAAAGTAAGTTCATCCCCAATCCTAGTACATGCAACACATTTGTAGCACGGAACCGTTTTCCCATTTCTGTTTGAAAAACTATGGTACCCTTCCCTACTGAAGTACACTTTTCCTTGTTCCCCATGGTGATCTAAAAGTTCATCTTCTCTTCTCGATATTTTGAGAAACATTCCCTGATTCCCATCATGCCAAGAGGCTCCACTGTCTATATACCATACTTCTGATGATGCAGAACTAGTCATACAAGCCACTTCTTCTTCCACCCTGGAAGCCGACATAGAGAAATCGAAATCTCTTTCTCTTGCGCAATTTTCTGAAAATCTATGCGAGTCCCCTGATGTGAATGCCTTTGCATCATGGTCTCGACCCATAACTGATTTTCCCTTCCTGTCTCTAATTACTCCCTCTGATACCATCTGAAAATTCTATCACTGCAACATCTGATTTACTTTGCCTACTTATTTTCAATAAGTTATTTATGAAATTCCTTCATTAAACATTAAAATAAACTCTGCTGCAAATATCACACCATAATACAGAAACAAACACATGCACAAGAATCAATACATCGACACAGATATTTTGGACAACAGTCCCCAGAAAAACCTAATGTGGGAAAACCGATGCAGCAAGAGAGGATTTTATTATTCAACAATTCTTCAGTACAACATGGTGCCAAACTGGCTTACCCAACATAGAGAAAAATTCTCTAGCACTTCTCTCAGTCCCAACGTCAGCCTTGCTGACATCTGCGTAGCTCCCAGACACTCTGCATCAGCCCTTGCTTGATTGCGTCAGCCCTGGGCCTCTTTGCATCACCCACGCAGGCCCTCTAGTGATTGCATAGTCTCCTGCTGCCTCTGTATCTGCCTCTCTTGTCTCTGCACTAGTCTTTTGTTGCTGATCCCGGCTCTCTGTTCAGTACTTGCTGCCTCCTGCTACTCTCCAGACCACTAGTTCGAATTTCTCAGCTAACCCCGCTCCAGAAATCAAACTGACTAGTCTCCCTCAATGTCTCTTCCAACTAACCCTCAAGCCTCCTCTTATATTTTTCCTATTGGTCCTTCAACAGCTGAGATTAAATCTCTAATCAACAGCTAAGATTAGATTTGGCTTGATCCATGACTTTTGGAACCTTCTAACCCAGTTTTATATTAATATTCATTAATATTTTATTTTTCCTAAGTTTAGACTTAGGAACTCCGTTAAAAATAATAATTATTTTAATATTTCGCAAACCAGTTAGAATCTGCCCAAACCATTTCTAGGTCTTGAGATCTCATGGGATTTAGCCTCTCTACCAATTTTCATAGCTAAAGCACATCCGAAGCTATCCCAAATCAACAAGAAAGGCTTTCTCATTTGAAAGAAAATCACTCAAGAGGAAGCTCTAATGCATCTACTGCTTCCAACATGATCAAGGTGAAGATTTCATCTTCACATCTCAAGTAAATATTTTTCATTAATCAATTTGGTAAAAAGACTTCATGATTGCAAGGAGATCTATAGGTTGGATGGGTCATCAAGATTCCTTGCATGAAGAAGGAAGATAGTCATAGTCCTCTAAGTAGCTAAGGTCATTGAACATATCAAAAGGTCTCCTCTGAATTCATGGAAACGGATACTTATGAAAGATCCCCTCATATAGCAATATTGTAGACATCAAAGAAATGTATATGATAAACTCATTCTCTGAAGGTGCAATGAAGGTCACATGAAATCGGATCTACATGAAAGTAAAGGGTATCAAAGGATGTAGGATATCTTCATAAGGTTCCATCTACAAGATCTAGGAAGGAAGATAACCATCATCGATTCATAACGCACTAACAGATAATCAAGGTAACAAATATCCATGGGATAAGAAAGTTACCTCATTCGACAATTTATGGTCTCTATGCTAAATAGAGAAAGACAAGTTGATGGCAAAAGTATTGAACGTTAAAAGAACTCAAACATGTGTAGAAAGGAAAGGCAAGTTTGGTCCTCAAGCAAGATAGAATAAGTATAGCTAAGATTGAATGCTATGAAAAGATTATAGAAAGAAGCTCATATCACTGGAAAGATGGAGGAAGGTGAAGAAAAGGGACCAAGGAAAGAGGGAGTAACCAGTCTCTACTATGAGTAAGATGGTATCCCTCACAAAGGGTCATATCATAAGCTCCTAAATCTTGTGTTATAGACATGACCAAAATAATAAGATTCATCGTGGCATCATGAAATCATTAGAAACAAAACTCGTGACATCACCATGGGAGTCATGAAGGACAAAATCCATTGCAGTCAAACATGAAGGATATAGCTCTTGGAAACCTCATTGGACATTGAAGGAAAGAAATAAGTCATCCAGGACAAGGTTCATCATACAACAAGTTAGAAAGGAAGCATCTGCTAGATGGGGACATACAAGATCCTCAAGATTCTCTGATGGAATCCTCATCGGAGGGTTCACTAATCTAGAGAGGAAGCAAGTATTTCATCAAGAACTCCAACTTATGGAATTCATGGGATAATGGTGTGATGACATGAAGCAGATCAAGGGATTGAAAATCTTTTCAATCAACGAAGCTGCTGGAAGAAGCCTAGATGACCTAAAGGTGAAATAAGGTATGTATGCTTGTGTTTAAATTTATGATGTCATGTCGTATCGTTGCAAGTAACATGGATCATTACTTCTACCTTAAGAAGCATGATCAAGAGAAAAAGGATCTCCTCTAAAAGGATGTAGGAAGGCATAAGTCACACTAGATGAAATCAACATAATATGTCCTCATATGAAGTATGAGGTAGTTGGCTACAAGTAAGAAACTCGGATTAAAAGCTCTTGGGAATGAAATGTGTGAGGAAGGAAGAGATCATGAGATATGCAACCCTAGTGAAGGTAATCAACATCCAAAAAGACCAAAAATATTTGACTAAGAAATCTCCCGGAAAGATATGAAGACTCTGATGAAAGTCTGAACAAGATAAGGACCCTTGACAATGATATCTTTGGGAGATGTGTCAACATGTATGCAGGATGTTGATACCTACAGAAAGATGTCATGATGAATGTAATATCCCGTTTAGGAATATTCCTCAAACCCCAGCAAACTCCAACCAAATATGTGCAAATGATATAATAACTGAGAATAATTCAAATAACAGTGGTGCAACATATAATAATGTAAACATGAAATATAAGTAGATACTCAAGAAATGCAGCAAAAAATGCTCAGCCATTTTATTATACTAAGAAATAAAATGAGTACAGAAGGTGATAAAAAAGATGGCACCTCGACTTGCACAAGGCAAGTGAAGAAAAACACTCAGGATAGCAAAGAATGGCCTCTCTCAGAACTGCGTGGAAGCTGTTGGAGAACTACCGTGCTATTACTGCTGCTGGAAATCAAATGACGATTTGGGGTTGTTCCCCTCCTCAAAAAATGTTGAAACTCTGGAATCGGGTTCTACTCAAGAAACCCAGAAAAACCCAAAAAGCTTTCCTGGAATAGCCAACCCCCGAAAATCACCCCCTTGGGGATCTGCGTAGTTCCTCAATGCTCTGCGCTGCCACTAAAGATACCCCTCTAAAACTCTGCCAAAAATCCTCCAATAGGCAAGCGCTGGTCCCCTGCTCAACCACCCAGCATAAATCCTCCTGCAAAACCCCAATCCAAAACTGCTGCCAGAAAGAACTGTGTCATCCCTCTCAAGACTGTGCAGTCATCTATAGTACTCAATCCTCCTGCCAACTACCAACGAAACTGCTGCAAAAATACTGATGGAACTACCTTGCCCGAGCAGGCACTCAAAGTCCCCCGGGGCTAAGGGTGAGATCTCCGAACGGAGACACTCGATGACTAAACAGTGCTGCAGACTAGCTAAATAGCTAGCGTGCTCATAAGTCGAAATGACTAGCTCAAATGCACATAACCAAATCATCAAAATGAGGGGGCTCCCCTCCAGGGTTGGAATTTGACGGGCAAAATGCCCGTCACAAGGCATTTTGACCGTATTTCAAGTTTAAAAATTTTAAAAAGCTGTTTTTTGTGATGGGCTTTCAAAGTTCTAAAACTTATATTTTACTGTTCACTTTTTTGCAAAAACGTCATTATTACCCTTTCAAACAACAGTCTTATAAAGAAGTGCAGTAATATTTGGAATTCTCTAATATTTGTTTTTATTGAAATAAATTAATTTCATGTTATTTAAAGTTATTACACATTATTTAAAGTTATAGGTATATATTTGATAGCAGTAATATATTATATTGAGTGATTAATAAT
>APFE030429547.1:99347-139666 GCA_000404065.3 Pinus taeda | reverse complement strand
AAAAGGTCTCCTCTGAATTCATGGAAACGGATACTTATGAAAGATCCCCTCATATAGCAATATTGTAGACATCAAAGAAATGTATATGATAAACTCATTCTCTGAAGGTGCAATGAAGGTCACATGAAATCGGATCTACATGAAAGTAAAGGGTATCAAAGGATGTAGGATATCTTCATAAGGTTCCATCTACAAGATCTAGGAAGGAAGATAACCATCATCGATTCATAACGCACTAACAGATAATCAAGGTAACAAATATCCATGGGATAAGAAAGTTACCTCATTCGACAATTTATGGTCTCTATGCTAAATAGAGAAAGACAAGTTGATGGCAAAAGTATTGAACGTTAAAAGAACTCAAACATGTGTAGAAAGGAAAGGCAAGTTTGGTCCTCAAGCAAGATAGAATAAGTATAGCTAAGATTGAATGCTATGAAAAGATTATAGAAAGAAGCTCATATCACTGGAAAGATGGAGGAAGGTGAAGAAAAGGGACCAAGGAAAGAGGGAGTAACCAGTCTCTACTATGAGTAAGATGGTATCCCTCACAAAGGGTCATATCATAAGCTCCTAAATCTTGTGTTATAGACATGACCAAAATAATAAGATTCATCGTGGCATCATGAAATCATTAGAAACAAAACTCGTGACATCACCATGGGAGTCATGAAGGACAAAATCCATTGCAGTCAAACATGAAGGATATAGCTCTTGGAAACCTCATTGGACATTGAAGGAAAGAAATAAGTCATCCAGGACAAGGTTCATCATACAACAAGTTAGAAAGGAAGCATCTGCTAGATGGGGACATACAAGATCCTCAAGATTCTCTGATGGAATCCTCATCGGAGGGTTCACTAATCTAGAGAGGAAGCAAGTATTTCATCAAGAACTCCAACTTATGGAATTCATGGGATAATGGTGTGATGACATGAAGCAGATCAAGGGATTGAAAATCTTTTCAATCAACGAAGCTGCTGGAAGAAGCCTAGATGACCTAAAGGTGAAATAAGGTATGTATGCTTGTGTTTAAATTTATGATGTCATGTCGTATCGTTGCAAGTAACATGGATCATTACTTCTACCTTAAGAAGCATGATCAAGAGAAAAAGGATCTCCTCTAAAAGGATGTAGGAAGGCATAAGTCACACTAGATGAAATCAACATAATATGTCCTCATATGAAGTATGAGGTAGTTGGCTACAAGTAAGAAACTCGGATTAAAAGCTCTTGGGAATGAAATGTGTGAGGAAGGAAGAGATCATGAGATATGCAACCCTAGTGAAGGTAATCAACATCCAAAAAGACCAAAAATATTTGACTAAGAAATCTCCCGGAAAGATATGAAGACTCTGATGAAAGTCTGAACAAGATAAGGACCCTTGACAATGATATCTTTGGGAGATGTGTCAACATGTATGCAGGATGTTGATACCTACAGAAAGATGTCATGATGAATGTAATATCCCGTTTAGGAATATTCCTCAAACCCCAGCAAACTCCAACCAAATATGTGCAAATGATATAATAACTGAGAATAATTCAAATAACAGTGGTGCAACATATAATAATGTAAACATGAAATATAAGTAGATACTCAAGAAATGCAGCAAAAAATGCTCAGCCATTTTATTATACTAAGAAATAAAATGAGTACAGAAGGTGATAAAAAAGATGGCACCTCGACTTGCACAAGGCAAGTGAAGAAAAACACTCAGGATAGCAAAGAATGGCCTCTCTCAGAACTGCGTGGAAGCTGTTGGAGAACTACCGTGCTATTACTGCTGCTGGAAATCAAATGACGATTTGGGGTTGTTCCCCTCCTCAAAAAATGTTGAAACTCTGGAATCGGGTTCTACTCAAGAAACCCAGAAAAACCCAAAAAGCTTTCCTGGAATAGCCAACCCCCGAAAATCACCCCCTTGGGGATCTGCGTAGTTCCTCAATGCTCTGCGCTGCCACTAAAGATACCCCTCTAAAACTCTGCCAAAAATCCTCCAATAGGCAAGCGCTGGTCCCCTGCTCAACCACCCAGCATAAATCCTCCTGCAAAACCCCAATCCAAAACTGCTGCCAGAAAGAACTGTGTCATCCCTCTCAAGACTGTGCAGTCATCTATAGTACTCAATCCTCCTGCCAACTACCAACGAAACTGCTGCAAAAATACTGATGGAACTACCTTGCCCGAGCAGGCACTCAAAGTCCCCCGGGGCTAAGGGTGAGATCTCCGAACGGAGACACTCGATGACTAAACAGTGCTGCAGACTAGCTAAATAGCTAGCGTGCTCATAAGTCGAAATGACTAGCTCAAATGCACATAACCAAATCATCAAAATGAGGGGGCTCCCCTCTCTTATAGCCTTTGCCCTCTCAATCCCAAGCTCACCTCCTCCTGCCTGATTCCCCTCTTGCCACGTTTCCTCCCTCCTGCGCAGTCCCTCCATCTTGTCTGCGTGGCCTCGTTTCACGTCCCTTTGGCCCCTTTCGCCCCTTTAAGTCACAACGTGTGCTACTAGGAAGTGACTTTTTATTCTAAAGTGAGGTAGTCCCCCGTCCTCACTTTTATTTACAAATAACTATAGAAGGCAAAAATTGAACAAAATCGAATATTCCAATTAGCCATGGCTAATTAGGAATATTACAGTCTCCCCCAACAAAATGTTGCTTGTCCTCAAGCAACTGAAGTGATGGATGTTGCAACATCTTCTCACTCTCCCAAGTGGCATCCTCATCCGACAAATTCTTCCACCTCAACAAGAATTCCCGAACCATCCTGCTCCGCAACGACCTCTCCCTGGTATTAATGATAGCCTCCGGCTGCAATACCAAATGCCCCTCGTCATCCATGGGTAGTAGCTCATTTGTCACTGTCACCTAGTGCCCCAATGACTTTTTCAGGCATGATACATGAAAAACGTTATGAATTTTGCTGCCTTGGGGCAGCTCCAACTCATATGCAACCTGTCCAATCCTGTGTATCACCCTGTATGGCCCATAAAAGCGAGGCTTGAGCTTCTCAGCCCCCTTCTGCTTTAGTGGCGACTATCGGTATGGCTGTAATCTTAGGTAGACCATGTCCCCTACCTCGAACTGTGTCTCCACCCGACCCCTGTCAGCATACAGCTTCTGCTGGTTCTGCGATGTAGCCATGTTATCCTTGACAGCTCAGAGAATATCCTGACTCTCTTGGATCCAAATATTGGCTCTAGGAGCCTCGCTATCACCAAACATCACGTCAGCAAAAGATAAAGGATGATACCCATATAAGGCATAGAATGGTGACATACAAATGGACATGTGATGTGAAGTATTGTAGCAGTACTCCCCCAGATGCAGCCACTTCAACCATGCTCGCTGCTGCCCACTGACATAGTTACGCAAGTAGCCCTCTAGCCACTTGTTAACTATCTTTGTCTACCCATCCATCTGTGGGGGATAACTGGTACTCTGTGTCAACTCCGTCCCCACCAACCGGAAAAGCTCCTGCCAAAACCTGCCCATGAAACGGCTGTCCCTATCACTGACGATGGTCTTAGGAAGACCATGTAGCCTGAAGATCTCTCTGAAAAATAGCTCGGCCACCTGTGCTGCTGTATAGTGTGCAGATATGGCAAAAAAATGTGCGTACTTCATTAGTCGATCAACGACGACAAAAATACAATACTTGCCCTGTACCATGGGCAACCTTGTGATGAAGTCCATCGAAATACTCTCCCATTTCCCCTCCGGAATGGGAAGAGGTTGCAATAATCATGCGGGATGGCTCATCTCTCCCTTGTTCCTCGGGCAAACATCGCACTCTCGGATGTGCTGGAGTACATCCTCCTTAAGGCCCTTCCATGAGAACCTCTCTCTAACGGCCCTGTAGGTTTTGGTAAACCCCTGATGTCCTGCCAATGGTGAATAATGTGATGCTTGGAGTATCTTCTTCTTAAGTAGAGACCCCTCAATCAAGAAGATCCGATCCCTGTAATAGATGATCACATCAACCACCCTATACTTGTCATCTGCCACCTGCCCATCCAGAACCTCACATGCAAACCTGTCCTTGGAGTACTCTACTAAGAGTCGATCCCTCCAATCTGTATCCAAGCTCATAAGAGACAACGTGGCTGGTCTACATGAAAGGGCATTTGCTACCACGTTGTTCTTACCCTTAACATTCTCAATGTCAAAGTCATATGCTTGGATTTTGCTGATCCACTTCTGCTGCCTCTCCTATCGCTGCTTCTGCTCCAAAAAGAACTTGAGGCTATTGTGATCAATCCTCACCCTGAACCTGTTACCCACCAAATACTGCCGGTACTTAGCCAATGCATGCATGATGGCCAGCATCTCCTTGTCGTATATAGAATACAATCTTTCGTGCGAAAGGAGCTTCCGACTCTCAAAGGCTATAGGGTGACCTCCCTGCATCAACACTGCGTCGATCCCCTCTCTCGACGCATCACACTCCAAAACAAATGGCTGCATAAAATCTGGCAACGCAAGCACTAGATAGCTGCTCATAACCTCCTTGAGCTTGTCAAAGGCTCGCTACACTGTATCTGACCAATTGAATGCCCCCTTCCTCGTCAAATCTGTCAGGGGTGCAGCAAGCTGCGAGAAACCTTTGACGAACTTCCAGTAGTAAGTACAAATGCCAATGAATCCTCGAAGTTCCGTCACGTTTCTCAGCTCTGGCCATTCTCTGATGGCCCTGATCTTCTCCTCGTGGACTCTCACTCCGTCCACCCCTATGATGTGTCCCAGATACAACATCTCCATCAACCCAAACTCACACTTGGAGAGTTTGGCATAGAACTGTTGCTCTTGTAAGATACGCAATATTGTCTCAATGTGCTGGAGATGCTCCTCCCAAGTCCTACTGTAAATGAGAATATCATCAAAGAATACCAACACAAACTTCCTCAAGTGACTATGGAAGATGTGATTCATGCAAGACTGAAATGTGGCGGGGGCGTTGGTTAGCCCAAAAGGCATCACCAAGAACTCAAAGTGCCCATAGTGACACCTGAAGGCGGTTTTGGGAATGTCCTGCTCCCTCACGCGAATCTGATGGTAGTCAGATCTCAAATCAATCTTTGAGAAGAATCGTGCTCCCCTCAACTCGTCCATCAACTCATCGATCCTGGGTATGGGGTACCTGTTCTTCAGGGTCTTCTTGTTCAGGGCCATGTAGTCAATGCACATCCTTCAATGTACCGTCCTTCTTCTTCACCAACACCACAGAAGAAGCAAAAGGACTCGTGCTCGGTCAAATGTGCCGAAGAGCCAACAACTCTTGGATAGCCCGCTCAATCTCATCCCGATAGGCCTTGGGGTGCCTATAGGGGGTGGTGATCACTGCCTGTATGCCCTGCTCAAGCTCGATGGTGTGCTCAAACCCCCGATCCGGTGGCAGTTCTGGTGGAATCTCCCCAAACACTATGGCATAGCAATCAAGGATGGACTGTATCTCTGGATGTATCGTCTGCCCTGTAGTCCCTGCCTCTAATGCACGCAACTCCACTCCCACTCTATGTCTCCCTTCTGGAAGATTGCCTCCATCCGATGAGCCAACACAGTCTGAAACAGATATGTGTGTTGTCCCCATATCTTCTCATGCCTCTCTGTCTTCTCATCATCCCACTCCATCTCTAGGGTCTTCCAATCCGTCGTGACCTTCCCTAGAGTGATAAGCCACTGAACACCCAGTATCATGTTAGTGTCCGGGATATCAACCACGAAAAAGTGGTCAGTCAATGTGTAGGTGCCCATCGTCACTGAAAGGTTTGAAACATAACGAGCACATGTCATGATTTGATCTCCTCGGACCAAGACTGAAAACCCATCGAAGCTCTCTGTCTGTATACCTCTCCGCTCAACCATCTGTGCATTGATGAAGTTGTGGGTCGCCCCACTGTCAACCAAACCTGATACTCGCTGGCCACATACTGTCCCTCGTACGCATAGCGTTAGATTCTTGGGAACTCCTCGCAATGCTACAAGGGCCCCTCCAGTGGGTGCAAAAGATGCACCACCTGCTGCTAGCGGTGGAGGTGGCAAAGGTCCCTATATGGCATTGCTATCTCCTGCGTCCACATCATCCTCGTCATCCTCTTCTCCACTGCTCTCGGAGAAGACCTCAATAAAATGTGCTTTGCCAACAACACATCTATGTCCCGATGCCCACTGCTCCTCACATGTGAAGCACAACCGCTTCTTTTTCAGCTCCCTCTTGACATCGTCCTCAATCTGTACTCGTCCTGGATTCCCCTTTGGAGGTGGAATCCTCACATCCTTCCCCTTAGACTGAAAAGGTTGTCTTTGGGGGTAAGGTGTCCGGGTCCTGGGTAAGACATCCTGTAAGTTCCGGGTCCTGCTGATAACGTCCTGGAGTGTGGCTAGTCTAGTGGATCGGACTAGACCGCGAAGTGGCTCTGCTAACCCCTCAACATACATATAGACCCTCCGTGCCGTGGATAGGTCTGGCACCACCACGGAAACCCTCAAGAAATCTGCAATGTAGGTCTCTGGGCTCCCTATCTGTTTGAGCCTCGTGAGCTCAGCAAAACACTGCTCTGGATCCCTCCAATCAAATCGCTCCATCAATCTCCTGGTAAACTCCGCATATGTCGTCACTGTAGAGTGCCCGAGTGTAACCATCCCATGAAACCACCAATCCTGGGCCTCACCATCCAAATGAAATGTTGCCACCTTGATGGCCTCTGCCTCCGACATCTAGTTGAGCTGGAAATAAATGTCCAACTTCTCCACCCAAGACTTCGCCAAATTGTTTGATGAACCATCAAACGTAGGCAAGTGGAATCCACTCGATGCATGGTGGGTGTCACCATCATGGTAATGCCGGTTTCCTCTGTGATGGTCGCGGGGTCTACTATCCCGTTGGAGCTTAACAAAGTCTCTGAATGAAAGAGCATCTCTGAACTCCTGCCCATAGGCCTGGTACTCTGCAAAATAATTGCCCATATGGCCGGGCTCTGCCTCCTACTAGGCTCCAATCCCCGTGTCTGCTCCTAAGAATGTGGGCATGGTAGAACATGTAGGGGCATGCGAGGCCACCTGCTGCGCAGTATCACGTTGCTTTGGAAAATGATGGGATGCACCTCACCAATCTGAAAAACTCGTGGGCTCTCACGCTATCTGGCCTCTACTGCCGTAAATCTCTACCCCATCACCTCAATCTGCCTCGACAGATCCTGCACTAATTTGAGGAGCATATCCGCAAATCTCTTTCCGTCCTCGTCTACCATCGGATCCCTTTGCTCTGCGTCCACCACAGGCTCCTCTATTCTGCGTCCACCACCGGAACACAGTCTCCCTCTCCGTAGGTGTTCTCCAACCTACGCTCACTGTCTTTGTATTTCCTACCTCTGTAACAGATGTAGGGTTTCTCCCTCGATGTCATAGACTGCTAGCTCCATAGGCTGAGCCAAATCTATGCGCTGATACCATTGTAACATCCCGTTTAGGAATATTCCTCAAACCCCAGCAAACTCCAACCAAATATGTGCAAATCATATAATAACCGAGAATAATTAAAATAACAGTGGTGCAGAATATAATAATGTAAACATGAAATATAAGCAGATACTCAAGAAATGCAGCGAGAAATGCTAAGCCATTTTATTATACTGAGTAATAAATTGAGTACAGGAGGTGATCAGAAAGATGGCACCTCGACTTGCACAAGGCAAGTGAAGAAAAACACTCAAGATAGCAAAGAATGGCCTCTCTCAAAACTGTGTGGAGGCTGTTGGAGAACTGTCGTGCTATTGCTGCTGCTGGAAATCAAATGAGGATTTGGGGTTGTTCCCCTCCTCGAAAAATGTTGAAACTCTGGAATCGTGCTCTACTCAAGAAACCCAGAAAGCTTTCCTGGAATAGCCGACCCCCGAAAATCACCCCCTTGGGGATCTGCACAATTCCTCAATGCTTTGCGCTACCACTGAAGATACCCCTCTAAAACTCTGCCTAAAACTCTGCCAAAAATCCTCCAATAGGCAAGGGTTGGTCCCCTGCTCAACCACCCAGCATAAATCCTCCTGCAAAACCCCAATCCAAAACTGCTGCCAGAAAGAACTGCGTCATCCCTCTCAATACTGCGCAGTCATCTATAGTGCTCAATCCTCCTGCCAACTACCAACGAAACTGCTGCAAAAATACTGATGGAACTACCTTGCCCGAGCAGGCACTTGAAGTCTCTCGGGGCTAAGGGTGAGATCTCTAAACGGAGACACTCGATGCACTAAACAGTGTTGCAAACTAGCTAAACAGCGAGCATGCTCATAAGTCGAAATGACTAGCTCAAATGCACATAACCGAATGATCAAAATGAGGGCGCTCCCCTCTCTTTTATAGCCTTTACCTCTCTCAATCCCAAGGCTCACCTCCTCCTGCGCAGTCCCTCCATGTGTCTGCGTGGCCCCCATTTCTGCGTCCCCCTTTGGCCCCCTTGGCTCCCCTTTAAGTCACAACGTTGTGCTACTAGGAAGTGACTTTTTATTCTAAAAGTGAGTTATGTCCCCCGTCCTCACTTTTTTATTTACAAATAACTATAGAAGACAAAAATTGAACAAAATCGAATATTCCAATTAGCCATGGCTAATTAGAAATATTACAATGAAGAGTCATCTCGTAAGGTATGATTTGATTTAATGTTAAGTTTTGATTTCTTCAATAATATCTGGATGAGTGCATGCAGGGCTACTCGAACAAGAATTATAAGTACAAGTACAACTACCATTCATGTGTTGGATGGAAGAAGCATGATGAGAAAGAAATAGCCAGATGACGAAGGTTCCAAATATGAAGAAAGAACGACATGACGAACTGAGGAGGAAAGTGATCGATGGTTGTTGCCCTACCAGGAAGAAACTCAACTAAATTTCATGACATCAAGGAGAGAAGTTGATCAAGCAGTTGAAGGACCCACGAAGAAGAAGTTGTTGATGTATAGGAGAGTCCCTAGCTAAGAGGGAGCTATAACAGGTCCCTGATCAAGAGGGAGTTTGGATTGGATCAACCCTGATTAAAAATGAGTGACAGTTGTGTTTTCCTATTTCATGTGCCATGCCCTAGACCAGGACTAACAGTCGAAAGTCTTAGTGAAGGCCATGAAGAGAAATGTAGACACATGGTATCCTCCTTAGTTGAGAGGGAGAGATGGACACAACATTCTTGTCTTCACTTGGGAAGAAAGAATGGAGGATTGGGTAATCATCTAGCATCCGATGCTCTTTGAGGATGTGTAGGGCATCCGAGATAAGAGTAGGCAAGAGGACCGATATTCTTCGAGGGTTGGGAACCCAAGATAAGAATAGTCCTAGAAGGTCATACTCCATGAACACCCGGGTGGGTATGTACCTTGAGAGACAATGATGAAGGTGTCTATAGCCATTAGTCTCGCCAACATTGTGCTATGATATGATGAGAGATAGAGTTGTCAGTCAAGGCCTTGTTGTGAAAACAATGTTGGTTACTATGATGTTGTACAGATAGGTTATCAATCCGATTCTTCTTATGAGAAATTCTTCAGATTGAGAATGACCAAGTACCATTATGAATACCTCCCTAGTTAAGAGGGAGTGTTGAAGAAAGTGTAAATAGGTTCGGTCTTCATAATGACATGTAATTACCACTGATGTAAATGATGTAATAAAAAGAAAAAAATTATTTTTGTATGCTTTGCTACATGGGTTTCATGAGCAAGAAGTCTATTTATTTATTAGTGGTTCCCATTGAGAGCCTTAGGATTTATTTTATGTCAAAGAGTCAAGTCATGTATGAAGCAACTCTTCTTGAGCATGAGAAAAATATATTTGAGTCGTAAACAATGTCAAGTAGCCCTCCAAATGACAAGCACAATCCTCTTCATCATGTCGGCCAGCTGAATGATGTAAAAGCAGTCATGCCGGCTCAAAAAGGAGACACAACAGTTCACTATGTCATGTCGGCTTAATATTGTTGAAATTTCTAAGTCTATCTGTTAGAAATTTGCTCTATATTCTTCTGGTTTATTTCTTCTACTTGTTAATTACGAACAAGTTATTTAAGAAATATAAATAACGAAATAAACACAATACAGTCTCAACCATCTAAAAGATCAACAGCTGAAAGAAAACAAACACACAAGTGACACCGTTATTTTGGACAACTCGTCTCCGAAAAAACCCAATGCAAGAAAACCAGTGCAGCAATTCTGAGGGTTTATTGTTATGCAGTATACCCTTGAGTACAACTAGGTGCCAAACTGGCTCACCCGACAGAAAAAACTAATCGACAGTAATATCTCTCTATTCGGAAGCAAGTATTCAAAAAACTTGCCCCATGAAACCCTCTCCAGCAACAGTGAAGCACTGCGTCAGCCCTCCTGGCCTTTGCGTCAACCTCAGAACCCTTTGCGTCAGCCCTCTAAGGCATTGTGCAGCCTCTAGGACCCTCTGCATCACGCCTGCTGCCCTTTGCGTGGATGACGCAGGCCCTCTAGCCTTTGTGCTGTCTCTGTTGGGCTCTACATGGCCTGCTCTAGCTTCTGCATCTGCCTCTCTGCCTCTGCACTGGTCTTTCGGCACTATCTCTGCCTCTTTGTCCAGTACTCACTACCCCTCGCTATTGATCACTGATTCGACTTTACTTGGCAAACCCCGCTCTAGTAAATCAAATGACTGATCACTCTGGTGTATTCTCCAACTAACCCTCAAGCCTCTTCTTATACTTCTCTTGTTGGTCCTTCAACGACCAAGATTAAATCTCTAATCAACGGCTAAGATTAGATTTGGCTTGATCCATGACTTTTGGAACCTTCTAACTTAGTTTTATATTAATACCCATTAATATTTTATTTTTCATAAGTTTAGACTTAGAAACTTTATTAAAAATATTAATTATTTTAATATCTCCCAAATTGGGTACAATCTGCCCAAACCATTTCCGGGTCTTGGAGATCTCATGTGCTTTAGCCTCTCCACCAATTTTCATGGCTAAAGCACATTTGGTGCTACCAAAAATCACAAATATGTCAGTCAAACCACTATAAATAGGCGTGTAAGTTTGACATAGTTATGGTAAGGAAGATCTCGTTGGAAGAAAAACATAGTCATAGTCTCGATGATGAAGGTGATTTCAGGACCCCACAGTAGCACACACAGTCTCGGCATAATCATGATGAGAAAGTCTCATAGTAACACAATCTGTCTCAAAGGTGCAGTGATGATCTTAAGCATAGATATGGTATTAATGTAGACACAGTCACAAAGTTATAATCTCAGTGAAGGTGCACCTATGAAACAGTAATGATCTCGGTGGATTTAGGTACAAATCTCATTCATGTATAAGGAGATCTCGTTGGTATGGTGAAGACTTCGATGAAGGTGCAGTAATGGAGTTGCAGTAGTAAAGAAGATCGTGGTGGTGCAGTAGTGATGGCCTCAGTGTTATCTCAACAATGATGAAGAAGAGGATCGGTGTCTTGGTCTCGGAATGGCCTAATAAGTCAAGGGTCATGGTCTTGGTATTCGTCAATTGGAATCTCTATAAGAAGAATTTTGTGCGGGTTTTCCTCTCAAAAAGTGAGAGGTTTTGGCCTTGGTAGAATGCCAACATCGTGTGTTCTTGTCTCTTTTGTTTTTGGTAATTATTTGATGAAATAAATAAGACACACTCTAACAATAAGGAAAGATTGTACTAAGAAGGAAAAGATAAAACACCTCACAAATAGTTATCATGCTCAGAAGAATCACATTAACTCTAATTGCCCTAGATTCTTCAACGAATTTTAGTGTCCTTATCTTTTAAACTGTTGACTTGTTCTAATAACCTTTGATTCGGGGCTTTTAAGCGCAAATTTTCTTCTTCCTTCTCTAATATATTCTCATTGAATTTTTTCTGGAGATATTCATTTTCTTGTTCTAATTTTTTCTTTGTAGCCTTGGTCTTTTATCTTTGTAAGTATTTTTTTACTATAGTCCCTTAGATGCAAAATTTCTCCAGTGTTTTCAATTGATGCTCTGTAACATTATTCTTTCAAATCTTTATATTTCTTTTCTGATGCCTCATATTTTTGTTGGAAGTTCTACGAATTGTTCCTTTAATCTTTTAATTTTTATACATGGATTACCTTGATATTCTTCCAAAGTAAACAATTTTTGACTACTAGACAAAAGATTGTGCTATTTTTAAATACCGATGAATACTCAAATTTTGTTCGACAAAGCAGACATCTAGTCCAAAACGTAGAATTATATATGGAATCCATATTTCTTTGTTCATTTTTTAATTAGCCATTTGTTATTTTTTTAAGATGAACTTACGGTTAACAGTAAACCTTTCTAAATTTTATAATAATATTTTTTTCCTACTTTATAAACCCTCTCTACAAAATGCTTAAACCTTATAACTCCCTTTACAAACTTATAATTACTTAAATGGCTACTTTAAGGATTTTTACTATTCTCAGTTTATCTTTAAGGTGTCCCGTTCTTATAAAATTTTGATAAACCTTATATAACAAATTTCAACTCTTAGCGTTTCGGCCTTCTGCTTGGGAAGCCTTGAGTACCCCTTTTGTACTTGAATATTTACTTATTATCTCAATTGACTTCTTTTGTAAACTTAAATATCTTATTTTCCTTTCTATTTATTTTTAACTTGTAAATAACCTTTAAACTTTAATATAGCTTCACTTTAACCTAAGCTCTTAAACCAATTATTTTCTATCTAATGTAACCTTTTTAATTTTGGTTATTGAAAGGGCGCATTTTTTTTTTATGTGATTGAAAGGGTGCTTAATTAGGAATGGAATGTTTTGTGAACTCCTTAATTATTCACTAGCCAAAATTAATGACAACATATTAACTATTAGTCACGATCCTTGAGGTTGATGGCATATCCCATTCGGATGAAACAGATGACAACATATGAATATGTAATATGTATGGACAGAAATTAGTATGGAAACCTCGGAATGGCAACAATTGGTTATTTGGTTACAGCGAGATCGTATAGATGATTAAGACACAGCAAACGGTAAGAATTTTATTTTAAATCGTAGAACAATGATATTTTTTTTGTCAAAGTGTTGGCAGAGGTTCAGATGCGATAACCGACAAGGAGGCAGTGTAGCTAGAGGAGTCTGCGGCAACGTCTAGATGATGTCCTGGTGCGATGGGCGGTGGTCTATCACGCAGCATTGCGTCTGTGTATATTGGTGTGGAGGCAGTGGCAACTATGGCAGCCGTTGGGGCCCTTGTCTCCACACTTTTTTTGTTTTTGTCATTTTTAACTTCTTCTTTTTTGTTTTATTATTTTTTGTTTTCTTTTATAATTTTTTTAATATATATATATACATATATTTACTTTTTTCTAAGGTTTTTTTCGGTTTTATAAATACATTTTCTTTCTTTAACTATTTTTTATAACATTATATTTAATTTTTTTTCTCTCTTTTTTTCTTTTAATGGCCAAATGCTTGACAGTAGAATGGAGAACCTCCAAATTACTTGTGTGACTAAAAAGCCTCAATATCTCGGCAATGAACTTGAGGAATACTTGATGGCCAAAGGCCGGATCAAACTAAATTTGTGTAGCGATTGAGCGGCCAAAAGATCGAACAGCACTGATACCAATGTTATGAACAAAGTTCATAAACGAAACGGAATACTCAGAATATCTGGTGGTATGTAAATATCCATGATAGGATAATAATATATTGTATAATAAATGTACAAAAGATATGAGATAATTACAAATGAGGGTCTACTTATATACCTAGGCAGGAGCCCCTTAATGAATGGTCATGTCTTTAGAGACATGCCTCTTCAATACTAATTATTAGTTAATTAATCATTATTATAATTATCATTATAACATATATTTATTATTATTTTATATATATTTGATTCATAACATAGTGTTTCGTTGCTTTGCTTCTAGAGTTTATTTTCTCTATGCATTGATTGGTGCATCTGTTGATTTTTGGGTAGCATCGGAACGTGCTCTAGCTCCGAAATTTTGTGGAAGGGGCTAGAACAAAATAACTCTCAAGAACCCAGAAATCGATTTGGTGAAAATTCCACCTAGATTGTGTTTTATTAAAATAATTAATATTTTTAATGGGGTTCCTAAGTCTAAGCTTAGGAAAATTAAAATATTAATGGATATTAATGAAAATATGGGTGAGAAGCTTCTAAGAGACGAGGATAAAGTCTAATTTAATCTTAGCTGTTGATTAGAGATTAGATCACGATCGTTGATTTATCAATAGGAAAAGTATAAGAGAAGGCTTGAGGGTCAGTTGGAGATACACTCGAGAGATCAAAGAGTTCGATTTTTGTTAAAATTGGCAACTAGAGCCAAACTCTTATTTATGGCAGCTGATATTTTTCCTGGATTCCTCTCATCGAGAGGTATAGGATTGATCAAATGATCATCCGATTCCGACATGTATTCATGGAGATATGAATTTATTTGTATTTCTTGACAATTTGTCAAAGTCGGCCAACAAGCTAAAATGTGTGGCACACCCCCAACTTGTCCTCCACGATTCATATAAAAGGAGGTGACCTTGTGGCATTATTCCACTCATCTCACCACACATCTTCTCTCTCTGCTACGCGTTAGAAGAGCTTCTCTCTCTCACACGAGTGGCTGAAGGAGGAGGATGCAGATCAAGTTTAGCGCAACGTTGACTTAGGGCTGAACGTGAAGGACGCAGATTTGTTTTATGCATGCGTTGACCAGCATAGAGGAAGGTTTGACTGTGTTCTTGGGTTGGGCAGCCTCTCCTAGGCTAGCCACATTGCTAGGCAGCCAAAGACTGGCCTGTTTGACCACGGATTTGACCAACGTTGACTGGTTAGCGCTGACTGCGGAGCTGCAGTACGTTGACTGTTGTTTGACCACATTTTGTGGACTGTTTTGGGCTGCTTACTATTGCTGTTGGAGGCCAAGTTCTCCTAGGTTGACCTGAAGTCAAATTGGAGCTGTTTTGACCATCTTTGACTTTGTTGATTGATGTTGTATTGCTGCTGATATAAAATCACAGATTTGTGATATTGTACTATCTCTCTCTCTGCTGAATTATTGAAGAATATAGAAGAATTGATCAAAGGGTTTCCCCGCATTGGGATTTGTCCCTGGCTAGCCGCCACATCTTGTGTCTTTTGTCTTGGCTTGTCTTCTGTCAATTTATTTATGTTCTATCAGCATTTTACTTTATCTTAATGTGATTGCTAAATTGTGAATTGACATTGGACTAATAAGAAGAAATTGAAGTAAATTGCTCTAAGCATAGAACATACCATAATTTAACATGGTATCAGAGGTGAGGTGAAGACAAAGCCCAAGCAAGAGCAAAATCAAGAGCAATCATCAAAGACTGTTGGAAAAAGTCAAAAGACTTCATGGGTTCCTCATCGCACTTCCCCGCCGAAGACAAGCTCCATGAGAAGTCTGACTATCACGGATGGAAGATGTCTTTTGATCTGACATTGGAAGAGCAAGAAGTGTTGGACTATATGAGAGGCAGAATTACGGAGCCTCCATCAAATCCATCGGCTGCTACAAGGAACAAGTACACTAAGGGTGAAGTCAAAGCAAAGAAGATCATATGGGACTCTATTAACAAGCGCCTGTGGCCTATGTTTCCGAGTTGAACACCTTCAAGGAGATCTACGATAGACTAGTAAGCTTCTTCAAAGTTAGTGATGCAAATCAAGTTTTGTTCCTCAAGAATAAACTGAATGATATTAATAAGGGCAAAGACAAGGATATTCAATCCTATTCTTAAGGATCACTGGGATCAAGAACGATCTCCTATTGATTGGAGAAGTCATTGCTGACAGGGCGCTGATTATCACCACTCTTGGAGGGCTCCCATCCGAATGGTATGTATTTAGAACCACTCTTCTCAACAATGATCGAATTTTGGGATTTGAGGAATTGATGGCGAGATGCATTCAACAAGAACGACTCGGAGTCACTTTCCAGAGAAACGATGCAGTAGTGTTGTCAGACCTACTTTGGGAAATACTACCGAGTATAGTCAACTCATAGGAGCATTAATGTTCTTAGTGAACTCTCGTCCGGATATATGTTTTGCAGTCAACACGCTGAGCCAATATATGGTTTAGCCTCATCATTCACATTGGATTGGTGCCAAGAATGTTCTAAGATATCTTCGGGGCACAATCACTCATGGGTTGAGATACACTGTCGGAGATGTGAGGCTACATGGATATTCTGATGGTGATTGGGCAAGCAAGTGGTGGACCAAAAGGGCACTTCCGGGTGTTGTTTCTCTTTGGGTTCTGCCTCGATCTCCTGCATGAGCAGGAAGCAAAAGTCGGTGACTTTGAGCACCGCTGAGGCAAAGTACATTGCTGCAAGTATGGCCTCTTGTGAGGTTGTCCGGTTGAGGAAGCTCTTCAATGAGCTGTTTGGACATACTTTGGATTCTACCATGATCCGTTGCGACAACCAGAGTGGGATTCGTTTATCCGAGAATCTCGTATTTCATGATCACTCCAAGCACATCGATATCAGGTACCACTTTATTCGGGATATGGTACAATGAGGAGCAATAGGGCTCCATCATATTAGTACAGATGAGCAGGTCGCCGACATTCTGACTAAGCCCCTGGGAAAGGTCAAATTCACAACTTTCCGAGAACGACTCGGAGTCGTTGAGAGACCCTCTTATGAGGGTCTTGTATGATGCATGCATAGAGCTTTGGCAGCTCTGGGGGGCTTGGGGTACTTCTTGGAGCGACGAATAACCATAGGGTGACTCACCCTCCCTTAGTGGTTGGCTATGTACAGGGTGAATGGTTCAACCTTCCCCTATGATACCCCATGGCGACATGTAGGCAAGATGAGTGGTTCATCTTTCTCCTGCCAAGACATCCTACCCATGCAATCTGGGACTCATGGGAAGTACCTCTCATCTGGCCAATGAGTAGGGAAATGAAGATAGGGCCATAGTAGTATCGATGGACGCATCGTGTATCTACTGTACTCCCTATGCTAGGATGACATTGATCTGGGATCAATTGGAACTGACTTTGGGTCAGTAAGAGTGATATAACTCACTCAATTTTGGAATTGATCTGTAATCAGTAAGAGTGGTATGATACACTCTCTGGGACTGACTTCAGGTTAGTAAGAGCGCTATTGAGCACTGTCTTTTATCTGGGACTGACTTCGAGTCAATAGAGGATGGTATGATACATTGTCGATCATTTCATCTTCTTCATAGTTCAGCAAAGCAGAGCCGAGCAGTGCAGGGCAGTGCATTTGATAGCAGAGATATTACCGACAGACAGAGGGATTAGCAGCTGGAGTTCTCCCTAGTTGAGAGGGAGTGTTAAAATTGGAAACTAGGGCCAAACTCCATGTGGATCATCTTATTTATGGCAGCTGATATTTTTCTTGGATTCCTCTCGTCGAGAGGTGTAGGATTAATCTAACGATGATCCAATTCTGACATGTATTCATGGAGATATGAATTTATTTGTATTTCTTGACAATTTGTCAAGGACGGCTAGCAAACTAAAATGTGTGGCACACCCCCAACTTGTCCTCCACGATTCATATAAAAGGAGGAGACCTTGTGGCATTATTCCACTCATCTCACCACACATCTTCTCTCTCTCCTACGCATTAGAAGAGCTTCTCTCTCTCACATGTGTGGCTGAAGGAGGACGCAGATCAGGTTTAGGGCAGCGTTGACTTAACGCTGAACATGAAGGACGCAGATCTATTTTATGCATGTGTTGACCAGCATAGCGGAAGGCTTAACTACGTTCTTGGGTTGTGCAGCGTCTCCTAGGCTAGCCGCATTGCTGGGCAGCGAAACGCTGGCCTGTTTGACCACGGATTTGACCAACGTTGACTAGTTAGGGCTAACCGCAGAGCTGCAGTATGTTGACTATTGTTTGACCACATTTTGTGCACTGTTTTGGCCTGCTTACTATTGTTGTTGGAGGCCGAGTTCTCCTAGGTTGACCTTAGGTCAAATTGGAGTCGTTTTGATCAACTTTGACTTTGTTGATTGATGTTGTATTGTTGTTGATATAAAATCACAGAATTGTGATATTGTACTATCTACCTCTCTATTGAATTATTGAGGAATATAGAAGAATTGATCACAGGGTTTCCCCACATTGGGGTTTGACTTTGGCTAGCCGCCACATCTTGTGTCTCTTGTCTTGGCTTGCCTTCTGTCGATTTAGTTATGTTCTATCAGTATTTTTCTTTATGTTAATGTGATTGCTAAACTGTGAACTGACATTGAGTTAATAAGAAGAAATTGAAGTAAATTGTTCTCAGCATAGAACATACCATAATTTAACAATTTTTCTGGGGGAAGGTTTGCTGAGAAAACCGAACAAGTGATCTGTTGCAGCAGAGGGGCAGAGATAGTTGAGGTCGGAGGATCTTCTCTTGGACCTCGAATACACAGTAGAGAGAAGTAGAGAGACACCAGAGGAGGCAGTGCAGACCCTGTGAGGCTGACACTGGGCCAGGAAGGATCCATGCATTTCCAGTGAAAGGGAAGAGTCACCCTCCAACAGAAATACAATTCAACTTGGGTAGTAAAAGAATCAGCAGAAAAGCCTGACGTGAGAGCTTTAGGAGGCAAAGGAGGCAGCTCAGTGTTGATGCAGTGTCCCAATGTGCTCCACACAGGCCCATGCAGCTACTGCATAGGGGCAATGCAGTTGTAGTCGGGGACGATCAGTCCAGTTGCCGGAATAGAGATGTTTTTGTCAGGTGAAGTGAGGTAATCTCACTTAGGTTTTTGCCAGTATATTTTTTGCTTTGTAAATTGATAGCCGAGAGAGCATCCAGAGTGTATTCAGAACTACTGCTTAATAATAAAACCCTCAGAGTTGTTGCACCGATTTTCCCGTATTGGGTTTTTTCGGGGACAATTGTCCAAAAATAACAATGTCCCGTGTGTGATTGTCTCATTACATTTCAGTTCATGATTTGTATGTATGTGTAGTTTGCAATAATGTTTTCATCATTGTTTAAATAATTAAATAAATTGTTGAATGTAAAGAAGAAGTAGGAGATGATAAACCAGTGATTGCAGTAGGATTTCTGATGTGTAGATTTAGAAATTCTCACATGGCATCAGAACATTGCAGATCATAGAAGACTAAAGACACCAGCCGAGAGATCTAGGGAATTTGCTGCAGAGAAGTAGTTGTCCCGAGTGACACCGTTGTTTCAGGGGCAGAGGAGCAGCTGCAGGAGTGACTTAGAGCTAGAGGAGTGACGCAGAGGCTCACGCAGTGCCTACGTCATCATTTCGAGCCTGCAGAGGTTGACGCAGAACCAGAGAGGAGTCCACGTAGTGACTGTGTCAACTCTCTGGGCCAGCACAAAGCTTGAAAGGTTCGAATCAGCGAATTGTCGGAGGTGGAGGAGCAGAGCAGATTCGATTTGAGGGGCTAGTGGGACAATGTTTCTGTTGGTGCAAAACAATTTTTGTGGAGACAAAACGGAGGTAGAGGTAGTCACTGCCTTGACAGATTTCTTGCCAAGAAATCTAGATCCAGTGTTGAGCAGCAGCAAAAAGAGATCAAAGAGGGGTGGTTCGACAGTGGTTGGCAAAAGGATTTCCATGAAGGAAATTGAAATTCCGAGGGAGCTTGTTCCTTAGAGGATTTCTATTGCCAAAGAAATCTAGATTCGAGTTTTGTTGGGGCAGCAACGAAAGAGGGAGAAGAGAACCAGTTCGACATTCAACATTTGGCAGAGATGGTGTAATATCCCTCCCTTTAATAATAAATAATAAATAATAAAAATAATACACAATAACTTCGGGACGAAGTTCCTTAAAGTGGGAGAGAAAGTAAGAACTACGGATCATCCAAACTCCAACATGTGCAAGAGGCATGCGTGGAAGTGCATAACTGAAAGCCAATATTCAATGATAAATATTATTTTTTTCTATCTATTGTTAAAATTGCAGAAAAACGAATCTAATTCCAAATCCAAAGTGAATACAGGCAGAAACATAATCACCAAAACCAATCAAAATATAACTATGCAGTAAGTATGCATTGAATAAAGAAAATTTACGGCATAGTGAGGGTTTGAAAAAAAAATTTGCCGCCTCCTGGAAGTAATCAAACTGTAACTTTAAAACAAGTCAAGTTAAAAATTCAACAAAGTAAATTTGCGGATGCCCATAGGCCCTAAGGGTTAAACCTGTTCCGATACCATATGTAACAGCACAAAGTAAAACTAAAATTAATGTCTTAATGGAAAACAAATTCTTACAAATGAACTTACCTATATTACCTGTACTTGCAGTCTGCGAAGTGATCACAATATTTTGGGGACGACTCTCCTCCCAACCGTAGGCTCAATTGTGCAGGATTCTGCTACAACAGGCCACCCCCGAGCCCTCAATCAACGACTACTGCCAGTGCTCCTAAGTCTTCGTATGCCATTCTCCCAAGAGAATGAAAGATAGAATATCGGAATCATGGAATGCAAGAATGCCTCTCATCTCCCTCACCATCTATTAAATAGAACAACATTGGATGGGGAACCACATGCACACACTCCATGTGTCTACATGCAACTTGATTTTTAGCCTTCTTGTTTTATTTCTTTAACTTTTCTTTTGATTTTTAGCTTTCTTGTTTTATTTTCTTCTTTTTGATAGCTTTACTGATTCTTTTTATTGCTTTCTTTGTTTTATTACTATTTATTTTTATTTAGAGCTTTAGTGTAGTTATTACTATTTATATTTTTATTATATATTTCTTGTATATTTTTAAATATCATTTATGATTTATTATTTTTATTATTAATTATTATTAAGTGATTATTTATTTATTATTTATATTATTATTATTATTTATTTTGTATTATTTATTATTTATTATTATATTATTTTTATTATTTATTATTTATTATTAAAGGGAGGGATATTACAGATGGCAGTCGCATCTCCACGAGGGAGGTGGGGAGATTTAGAGTTGTCGTTCGAAAGAGCTTCGAAAAAAGGGAAAGACGCTTGAGGTGCCCAAATTCTTGGATCACATACGGCTACGGGAGCCCTTAATGAAAATAGCAGAATGACTGGAGTCAATTGGTGCGAGGGATGAAGCAATAGTAGCAAAGCTAGACTGCCAAAGTCTGAAGCAGCGTAGTAGAGTGTTGCAGCAGTGCAGGAGGCACAGAGCAGATACAACAGTAGCGCAGTAGCATCAAAGGGTCACCACAAATTAGCAGCAGAGGTAAATTCAGCGTCAAGGGGCATCCAAACTGGCCAGCATTTCAACTTTTGGGTGGTTTTCTCAGTTACTTACTTTTAAAACAACTAAGTTGCAGTGCAGTAGTCAGCAGTGGCAGCGGTATGGGCAACATGATGCAACGTATTGAGAGGGAGTTGCAGTACAGATGCAGCAATGGCAGTGGCATTATCATGGGCAGTAGTACATATTGCAACAGCGCAGTGGATGAAGGGCAGCAGATCGAGCATCAGCAGCGCAGTGGATGAAGGGCAGCAGATCGAGCATCAGCAGCGCAGAGGATTGATGTCATGGATCGGTGTGATACTTCTGCTGGGAAGTATTGCTAGAGCACATTCCTCGCTAAGAGGGAGTGTTGATTTTTGGGAAGCATCGGATATGCTCTAACTCTGAAATTTTGTGGAGGGGCTAAAACACATGAGATCTCCAAGACCCAGAAATCGTTTGGTGAAATTCCACCCAGATTGTATTTTATTAAAATAATTAATTTTTTTAATCGAGTTCCTAAGCCTAAACTAATGGGTATTAATGAAAATATGGGTGAGAAGCTTCTAAGAGATGAGGATAAAGTCTAATTTAATCTTAGCCGTTGATTAGAGATTAGATCACGACCATTGATTTCTCAACGGAAAAAGTATAAGAGGAGGTTTGAGTGTCAGTTGGAGATACACTTGAGAGATCAAAGAGTTCAATTTTTTTGGGGCAAGGTTTCCTGAGAAAATCGAACAAGTGATCTATTGCAGCAGAGGGGCGGGGATAGTTGAGGTCGGAAGATCTTCTCAGGGACCTCGAATACACAGTAGAGAGAGGTAGACAGATGCCAGAGGAGGCAGCGCAGACCCTGTGAGGTTGACACTGGGCCAGGAAGGGCCCACGGATTTCCAGCAAAAGGCAAGAGCCACCCTCCAGAAGAAACCCGAATTCAACCTGGGTAGCAGAAGAATTAGCCGGAAAGGCTGACGTTAGAGCTTTAGGAGGCAGAGGAGGCAGCGCAATGCTAATGCAGTGTCCCAGTGTATTCCACACAGGCCCACGCAGCTACTGCGTAGGGGCAGCGCAGTTGTAGCCGAGGACGATCAATCCAATTGCCAGAACGGAGAGATTTTTGCTGGGTGAAGTGAGGTAATATCACTTAGGTTTTTGCCAGTATATTTTTATCTCTGTAACTGGATAGCCAAGAGAGCATCCAGAGTGTATTCAGAACTACTGCTTAATAATAAAACCCTCAGAGCTGCTGCACTGATTTTCCTGCATTGGGTTTTTCCGGGGACGATTGTACAAAAATAACGATGTCCCATGTGTGATTGTCTCATTACATTTCAGTTCATGATCTGTATGTATGTGTAGTCTGCAACAATCTTTTCATTGTTGTTTAAATAATTAAATAACTTGTTGAATGTAAAGAACAAGTTCAAGATGATAAACCAGTGATTGCAGTAGGATTTATGATGTGTAGATTCAGAAATTCTCACAGCATCATTAATTGCAAAGTTTTTATTTGTATGGATACTTGGAATTTCTTATCATTTGTACTCCAACATCTAAGCATGTTTTTACGTAAACTAGTTTGGTATCTTCTTGATTTGTGATATTAACTTTGCAGCACAGACCCTGTGAGGCTGCTAACGAAAGGGAAGAGCCACCCTCTAGCAAAAAATCTGAATTCAACCTGGGGTGCAGCAAAATCAGCCAGAAAGGCTGACGTCAGAGCTTCAAGAGGCAGAGGAGGCAGCATAGTGCTGATGCAGTGTCCTAGTGTGCTTCACGCAGCTAGTGCGTAGGGGTAGCGCAGTTGTCGCCGGGGGCGATCAATCCAATTGCCAGAACGGAGAGATTTTGCCGGGTGAAGTGAGGTAATCTCACTTAGGTTTCTACCACTATATTTTTATCTTTATAACTAGATAGCCAAGAGGGCATCGAGAGTGTATTCAAAACTATTGCTTAATAATAAAACCCTCAGAGTTGTTGCATTGGGTTTTTCTGGGGACGATTTTCCAAAAATAACATTGTCCCTTGTGTGATTGTTTCATTACATTTCAGTTCATGATCTGTATGTATGTGTAGTCTACAATAGTGTTTTCATCGTTGTTTAAATAATTAAATAACTTGTTGAATTTAAAGAACAAGTAGGAGATGATAAACCAGTGATTGTAGTAGGATTTCTAATGTGTAGATTCAGAAATTCTCACAGCATCATTAATTGCAGAGCTTTTATTTGTATGGATACTTGGAATTTATTATCATTTGTACTCCAACATCTAAGCATGTTTTTACATAAACTAGTTTGGCATCTTCTTGATTTGTGATATTAACTTTATTTATATTTGTTTCTTTTTTCTAAACTTGCATTTTCACATTTGGTGATATAGATGATTCCCTCTCATTAAATAGTTGTACTTTATTTTCCAACAACTTCTTATCCTTCTTAAGCTTCTTAATTTGCATAAGTAATTTTTCACTATGCTGCTTGAGGCAAGAAATTTCTTTGCTTTTATCTATAACAACTTCATTAAATTCTTTTTGCATTTTTTATATTGACTTTTGACTTTCCTAGCTTATTACCTTTGATATATCCTTCAGATCTTTGAATAAAGGTACTCTTAACTCTGCTAGTTGTGCGTTTGATCCAAAATGGATCCTAGAAAACCCTCTAAGTCTTCAACGTCATACAAAGATCAAAACTATCGCAAAAGAAGAACTCTTAGAAATGGCGAATAACACTATCAGGAGTGAAAAAAAGGAAGAAATGACCAAAAACAAAGCTATTGGAGGTGTGGACAGTGAGACACAGGAGCCGTCGGATTTGGCCGATCAACGGCCCAGATCCGATCAGCGTATCGCAATCAGCGAAGGCAGACGGAGGCTATCGGAGGCTACCACATAAATATTGCGACAGCGATCAGCGCGGTCAACAAGGACCATCGATCAAGCATGCAGATCGATGGCCCAAGTTGAATCGCAATATTGCGTCGGCAAACCACAAGGGAGCGCTTACCAACGGCCCACGGCTTATGCGATATGCGATTGTGACAAGTCGCGTCGCAAAATCGCGTCGAAGTAATACAGAGGAGCGGGGCCATATGTATATGTAACTTGCGATAGCCGGACTCGACGGAATTATGGACCAAATTTAATATATATTGAGTTCCGTAAAACGACATTTTTCTATGTATTTTCACATTTTCTTTAAATAAACAAAATGCGAAGGGAATGTGCCGATGCGATGAAACCAGACCTAAAAGGGTTTGTAAATGCAGTGGCATAACATTTCAAGTCTGCCATAAAGCCATTTTGCGATATTTTCAATGTTTTAATGTATTTTTCAAATACAAAGGGAAACCACGAAACATGGGCACTTGCGACTTGCGATAGCGATTACAAGCAGACCCGATAGGAAGGTTTCTTTGCCCCGTGAAAATCGGTGACCCGATTCCTACTGCAGCGAACTGATGCTATTTCTCCTATTTGTTAAATTCCTTTAAACAAATTACTTGCAGTTTTCTACAGCAAATATCGAAATATATACACTGCAGCCTAAGAAAAATAAAATACTGCGGAAACTAAATACAACACTGGAGAGAAATAAACACACATATATACTGTTGTTTTTGGACAAATGTCCCTGTAAAAACCCAACGTGGGAAAACCGGTGCAGCAGCTGAGGGTTTTATTTATTATGCAGGTTTCTTTGCCCCGTGAAAATCGGTGACCCGATTCCTACTGCAGCGAACTGATGCTATTTCTCCTATTTGTTAAATTCCTTTAAACAAATTACTTGCAGTTGTCTACAGCAAATATCGAAATATATACACTGCAGCCTACACAAAATAAAATACTGCGGAAACTAAATACAACACTGGAGAGAAATAAACACACACATCTATACTGTTGTTTTTGGACAAATGTCCCTGTAAAAATCCAACGTGGGAAAACCAGTGCAGCAGTTGAGGGTTTTATTTATTATGTAGTAGTGATCTGAATACAAATCGTTAGATGCCCAAACTGGCAATCTGATACAGAGAAATACTGAAGAGGAGATAATGAGAAAAATCTCACACTGTCACTAGCAATCTGAATCTGATCCAGGCTCTGGATGGGTGGCCCCATGCTACCTCTGTGCAGCGTCTACGTTAGCCTACGCAAATTTGCGTCACAGTCTCTGGGCTCTGTGTCACCTCCTCCTCTAATCTCCTGCTGGTTATGTTGGCTTAAGGGGTCCTAACCCAGGTTTGGAGTTAGCTGCACCAACCAACAAAACCCTACACTACTGGCCCATTCGGCAACAACCCGCATAGCGCAGGCTGCAGTCTCACTCGAAGCAGTATGGGGGGATGCAAGAACCAAGTTTTTGCATCCATAGACTAGTGTGATGTCTTCCAACACCCCAGTCCCGCCTTTGCGCAGGTCAATAAGCTCTTAAGGCTCGTCGATGGACTCCGTTAAAACAGCCTTTAGACCTTCGCGAAGATCTACGATTAGTCCTTGCGGACCTTTAACAGTCAATTAGCCTACTTACGCGCATCAAAGAGAAGTCCTACAATAGTGTTCGCGTAGATTTACTTAGGTTATTAGTAGACATAAGAGAATTCATCGATGTCTTCACAAAAATACTTAGACATGCATTGCGGACATCATTAACACTTATTCAAGAGAATCGCGTAACATTCAATTAACATTCCATAAAACACATCATTCATTGACAGCATATAATATTAACAAATATAAACAGAAATACACAAGAATTCTTCGGAAAATTGTCGTTATTGATCTTTGCTTCAGGATTACAGACTCAAAATTGCCCTAGGCACATAGCTGCAGGGGTCTGTGCACTCAGCTGCGGACTCTACCTAGGCCTCTACACACTCAGCTACAGAGCCTTTCTTCCCCTATCTTACCCAGTTCTCTATCTTCGCTCTTCCCCTTTTCTACTTAGCTTCCCTTTCCCTTTCACTAAGACTCAATACTTATAGATTTTTTCATACAATGCCATGGTCCGCGGACCATGGGTGAATCTCAAAACTGACTCATAACTGATCCAAAACCAGGTGCTAAGCCCCTTTGACCCCTATTTGCCTCCGCACTCCGCATCCACAGATCGCGAAGACTTTACGTTATTTACAAAATTGTATCCAAAAATTGGGTTATCTTAAGTTTTAACCCCAAACTAACCCAAGAGACCCCATCCCAACAGGCCCCCAACACAAAGATCGTGACTCGCCCTCGAGTCACTCTGCTGGCGTCATGATCTTACTGCAAAGATCCCCCAACTCCACCTAGACCACTGCAACTTTAGCAGCGCTCTATGTTGCTGCCTGTCGAACTTGAACCTCCTCGACCAATTTTTCTATGGCTGGTCCTTCTACTGCCATCATCATCATTTGTTGCGTCTGCTGCATTCCCTTAAGCTTATCCTGAATGGAAGTCGTGACTTGATAAGCTTCCTCCAACCAAGGCTGCAACCTGGCCTTTAACAAGGCCTCCTTCTTCTATGCTTCCTCTACCTGTGCCAATAGTTGTTTTCCTTCCTTTAACTTGGCAAGGCGTTGTGCTGGTGCTAAGGTGCACAATCGCCCTGACCTCATCATATTGGCACTGCCTCTCCCTTACCTTTGTGTTCAATATCTGCAGGTTCAGGTCCTCCTGCAAATTAGTCAACAACTCCATAGCCTAATCAAACAATGACGCACAGTCAGTGACTGTGGTATCCAGGGTAGCCATGCCTTTCTGAAATGCAATTTCCCGCTGCTCCCGGACCTTAGGCGGAGTTGTCGGCTGCAACTTTAACTGCAACTCTGCAATCTTCATGTTGAACTCGAAAGTGACTCGTCCAACTTCTGCTTTAGCCTCACGCACACCAGCGGCTAATTTTCTAATTTTGGCTTCTGGTTGTGCATCCTCCGGCATGTGAAGCTCGGGCACTGTCTTGCATGCCTCTGTTACTGTTGACTCCAGTCATGAACTATGCACCTGTAGCGCCTCCTTTTCCTTCAGAGCCTGCGTCTTTTCAGCGAACAGTTGCTAATTATTAACTTTAATTTCACTGATAGCAGAGAGTGCTCTCTGCTCTCTGATCCTGAGCTCTTCCACGATGCCCTAAAGCAATGCATGCAAAGATTCAAGTGGTAGCACAGCAAGGTTCAGTCCCATGTTCGTGACTTTGTGAAGCAGTGCGCGTTGTTCATCTGTTTCGGCACGGAGTGACCCTTCATGCAAAGGGAAGACTCTCACATCCTACGACCAAGCCATATCTGCAACTGTACTCTTTCCTCGTGCTAGGCTGGCTTGCGCGCCACTCGTTTTCCCAACATCTTCCTGGATTCTGGTTACCTGGAGCTGCAACTATCACATATCCTTCTGAACGCCCCCCAATGTCTACATGTATTGTTGCTCAAACTGCTGCAGCACTTCTGTTACGGTGTCCCGAATTTTATCACTGATCTCATCGAGATCGCCTTATGTTAATACCATGGGATCAACCCATATTCTATCAAAGTTTTGCTTCTTTCGCATTCCTCCCTGCTGCTCCATGCCACGTCTTTTCAAAATGAAGGGGGTGCTCTACCCTTCATTACCTCTGTTGCCTTCTCCTGAAAGCTCTTCCTCCTGGGTCTCCAACGAAGATGACTTGCCACCTTTCTGTGACCCGCGTTGTTCTTCTTCCGCCTACTCCTTAGCGCGCGTTCTTGCTCCATGCGAGCTTTTTCCGCAGCTTCCTTCCTTTTCTGTTTTGCTAGGGTACACACAGCTTTCTTAGCAGCCTCCTTTCGTTTCTATGCAGCATAATTGTTTGCACTCGTGCTTGGTCCAGCATCTAAGTCTCATGGGGCGCGCCACTCTGTAAACCATTTAGCTACAACTTCCTATACGTACGTTTCTGACACCAAATAGGGCAACTAGTGCCATTTCTGCTCTGGATCCTTTCGCGCTTGGATATAGATTCTATGGAAGTCAGCCTTGAACACCGCATAGGCTGACAGCAGCGTGAACAAGGTTGGGGACAACCTTGGGCACTGATTGATTACCATATGAAGATCCATTTCCACAAAAGTCCAAAATACGTTTGTCTCTGTAACCTGCGCGGCATCCTTGGTGGACCATAAGGAAGTGAACTGCGCTGCCTCCAATAATCCTTCCTCGAGCGGAGGAAATTGGCTATCCTCTCGCAATCTCCATGCAACAAGCACAATGGACAGCAACAACCAAGTGTAGTGGAACGGCTTGGTCTCGCTAGGAACTCCTGACAGAGGTACCTTGCCCAATTAAATTGCACACCTTTCGCGCACTGCGCAGCAAGGGAAACTACGGGCGCCAAAACTTCATCCACGCGACATTTTCTCATAACCTTCCCTGCTAAAATCTAGGCAATGAACTGAACTGTCAGGTCTGTGATGGAAAGAATAGAATACCCTCACGATTTCTTGAGGAGGTTGTAATCCCTCTTCATCCTTTTTGCAAGATCTTTTTCCCCGGTCTTTCCTCCAAACTCGGCGAGGTTCAAGCCCTCGTAGGGCAACTGCGTGATTATGTGAATTAGCATGTTTGTGATGGGGATAGGCTCTCCTAGCCATAAACATCCATGATGGACCAGTGTAAGGAGCTGGCACACACATATCGTATTAATGGGGGTGTGGTGATAATGTGGCACCAACAACAAATTGAGCGACCCTGATTTCTCAACACCGCGAACCCATTTCTGCGTCTCTAATGTTGTAACACCTGTTTCTTCACAATAAACCTTCCGCATATATTTGTCTGTCGCCAGATGGAGAAATTTAGCATGGTCCACGAGGTCCCAATCCTCCATTTTTAACAGTGGGACCCGCGCGAGCCGAGGACCTTCAAAAGGGACCTGCTCAGGTAGCAAGGGCGTGGATACTGTGAACTCCTTGGTATCTAAGTCCTTAGTAACCTTTGTTTTCCCTTCCGCAGAGGGATATACACAGGTAGCCTTGTCATGAGTTCCACCCCTTCAGCATCAATATCCTCTGTTCCCTGGAATTCTTCTGCGTCCAGGTCCACTATTGCCTCTCGCTGCTTGTCTTTCTTCTGTTTCACCTAGGTTTTAGTATGTTTCCTTACGGAGGCGCGCACTAGCACCGACTTCTTCTGCTTTTCCTTTGTCGCTGGTTTCTTCTCTTTCATTGCAGGTTGTTTGTCTTTTGTCATGCTCTGTTTCGACCTAGGCGACCTTGACGTCGTGGGCATCATAGGTGTAGCCTCTACACTTGACACTTTTGATCCTGGTACATCGGACATAGCTGCTTCCGAACTCAAGGCTTCGGCGGGGTTGGTGGCAGTCATTCTCTCCATAAACAACTCGCAGACTTCAAAAGAAATGTTTGCTCGTGACAAGAATTCTTCCCAAAACACTTAGCTCATAGGCAACAAACAGTGAAATTCACAAACAACCCTTAGAGCGCAAAGTGTTCTTTGTTGGACTAGCACGCGTAATTTATAGGGGGTTTTGAATTCAAATCTGATTGTTCCCCACAATTTTTGACAATAAATGTTGTTTTGGTGGCAGATCTTCAAATATTTTTGCCTTAAAAGTCACCACCTCACTCCACTTAAACGTCTTCTGGCCATCAAGTCATGAATAGTAACCTCAACGGTCACTTTCATGCTACGTTGCGCAGTGCCTTCCTCCATGGCACAGCTTCCTGAGAGCAGCTTCATAGGTTGCATCTTCGTCACTCTTCGCGCACCCTGCTCGCTGCGTTGTCCTCCAAGCTGGGTAGTGTAGTTTATAGTCCCGCGCTTTCTTGCAACTGCCTGGAGCACTAAGACTATCCTGCTGCAATATAGTCATTGTGCAGGATCCCTTGTATACAACTTCAACCTACTCCCATTCACTCTTCCCGGGAGGGCTTCCCCATTCAGCTTCACAAGCTGAACTACGCCTCCATCTGTAATTTCTTTAACAATATATGGCCCTAACCAATGCATCTAGAATTTACCCAGAAATTTAGTGAATTTACTATCATATAATAGGACAAGATCATTTACCTTGAATGTGTGAAGATTGATATGATGATCATGCCACACTTTTTCGCGCTCCTTCTGTACTTGTTGATGGAATCCTGCCAAAAACCAATCCTTTTCGAGCTCCATCAGCTATGCGAGCCGTTCCTCCAAGGCCTCGCGATCCACCATATCCATCAAGGCTGCTATGCGCAAACTAGGCACAATGTACTCCATCGGCATTACAGCTTCGACCCCATATACTAATCTGAACGACGTTTGCCCTGTCAACTTCTCACAAGTAGTCCTATAAGCCCATAGTACTGCAGGTACGCGCACATCCCAGTCATTCCACTGCGCGTTGCAGATCTTTGTCAGCGCGTTGTCCAAAATCTTATTGAAGGCTTCAACAGTCCCATTGGCCTGCGGGTGATATGGTGTACTCTTCTGATAGTAAACCTGGAACTCTTCAGTCAATGCGTTGATCGTTTCGTTCAGAAAGTGCGTAACTTTGTAACTCATCAACACTTTCGGGCGGCCAAATCTGGTTAAGACATACTCAAACAAGATCTTTGCTGTCGTAGCCCGTGTACAATCCTTAACCGGTTGTGCTTCCGCCCATCTGGTGAGATATTCTGTCGCGGTGATGATATAGCGCACACCCATTTTCTTTCCAGGGGGGCTAAATTGCCCCAACAAAATCAATTGCCCACTTTTCAAAGGGAGGCAAAGATACTTGAGGATGTAGTGGTAATTCATCTCTTCACGATGGTCTGCCAGTTCTTTGACATGCATCGCATGCCTTGGAATCCTTGTGCAATGTTGGCCACCATAGATCTGCGCGCAAAATCTTATACGTCGTTGCCTTGCCTGCATAATGGTCTCTAGCAACTCCCGCATGAGCTTCGGCAAGAATGTTATCCCGCTCAAAGTCCGGCACATATCTTCACAATATTTCGGCCCCCATTTTATACAAATTTCCTGCAATGACTGAAAAATCGATTGTGCGCACTACTAATTCCTTCTTTTTTTGGCCTGTATATCCTTCCGGTGCCATCCCAATAGTCAAGAAGTGAATAATATCTGCAAAATGGACATCCGCTACACGCACCGCAAAGACCTGCGCAATTGGCAACCCTTCCTACAGATTATTAGGCTCCCTGGCTTCACAATGACTTTAAAGTCATACTCCTAAAATAGTAGCAACCATCTGTAGATTCCCCCCGCCCCCACCCCAAAACAGGCTTGTTGACCAAGTATTTCAAAGAAAAATGATCTGTGTACATCTTAAAATTCCCTCCTAACAGATAATGCCTGAATTTTTGCAGCGCGTACACCATTGCCAACCCTTCGCGCCCAGTCGTTGAATAATTTTTCTCAGCCTTTGATAACTTCCTACTTGCGAAGGCTATAGGATGGTCCACTTCTCCTTCACCGGCCAATGTTAGCACTGCACCCAACGCAATGCAGGAGGCATCCACATGTATGTGAAAATCCTTTTTCCAATCAGGGAATACCAAAATCGGCATAGTGACCATCTTTTCTTTCAATACGTCTAGGTCGCACTGACATTCTTCGTCCCAATAGAATGTTGCATCCTTTTTTAGCAGTTTCTCCATGAGCGCAGTAACTTGAGCATAAGCTTTGATAAACTTTCTATAGTATCCCGTATGTCCCAGTGTCGCTGCTTGACGTTCCTCGGGGCCTCCAAATTCAAAATTACTGCAATCTTTGCAAGGTCACCATCAATCTTTACTTGCACACCACGTGACCCAACAAGATCCCAAAGGGAACAAAGAATATGCATTTCTTCAAATTCAGCGCGATCTGGTATCTGTGACACGTATCCAACATCAAGCGCACACTGGCTACATGGCGCTTCACTAATCCAAACACCGTCCAGTCATCAAAGTAGACTTCCAATAACTTATGAATGAACTCCTTGAACGTTGCTATGACTACGCGAGAAAATATCGTAGGCGCATTCTTAAGCCCAAACTGCATCACAGTGTATTGAAAACAACCCCACTCCATCGCGAAGGTCATTTTGCTCCCATCCTCTGGCGCGATCTTGATCTAATGATACCCGGAAAATCCATCAGTATAGGAGTAGGCCTCCTTCCCTCCGACATTGTCTAACACTTCATCTGTGAACGGCGTTGGGAATGGGTCGTGAACACACGCATCATTAAGCTTCCGCAGATCTACGCAAATCCTTATTTCACCTTTTTGTTTCTTCTCCTGAACCACCATCGGGCTCACCCAATCAAATTCTTCAACAAGTTCTATGATGCCTGTCTCCAGCATCTTATCTAGCTCTTGGCAAACCTTTTCCTTGTATTTAGGATTAAGGCGATATGGCCTCTGTTTAATAGGCTTCACGTCCGGCGTCAGAGTGATCTTCATAATGCCCAAATCGCCAACTACGCTCTTCAAATCCGAAAACTTAGTAGGGAAGAGATCCTGGTATTCGCGAAGTAGCTCAGCGACTTTATCCACTGTAGCACCGTCCCAATAGTTACAATTTTCACGAACTTCAGTTCTTTTTCAGTGCCAATGTTTACTTGCTTTGTCTTCAAGGGTGCGGAGATGTCCGGGTTTTCTATTTGTGGGTCTTCGACTTCGTGATGCCCTTCTGCCTCTGGAATATTAATGTTTCGCGTGTCTTCATCTTCCTCTTCAGCAGTTACATTATAGCATTCCAACGCATAGCACAACTAGGTGCTCCAGTCTGGTTGGGTCCATTCCATAGGTTCCATCGGCGTTCTGAAGATAACTGCCTTAATTTATTGTAGTGCTTCATTGATGCTTGTGAAGCCATCTTCAACGTTGAAGGTTAATAAGAACCCTTCCTTCAAAATGTCCCATTCCGCGGTGCCATGTCAGAGCTCTGTTTCCAAATATCAGTTCATGGGAATTGTATCCAAAGTATGGCAAAATATGTGTACCCACTCTTGCTGTGGTTCTATTCCCCATGATTTAGTCCATTTGTCTAGGCGATCGCGTGGATCATCCTTTCCATTATATTTCTCAGCCATTCTAGTGTTAACATGCCCAAACCATAACTTCATCATTCTTCTATAATCTCACCATCTAGCAAAGCTATCCTTATGCGTACCCCACCATCGTGCGGGTGTAGCACAGTGCCAGCTCTAATGCTTGGAAGCAGTGATCCTCAGGGACTTTGCGCTCAAATTCATCCAAAAACAGCTCTACGTCAATTAAATCATCATAATAGGGTAATTTCCTTACCTCCGACGAAACACAACACAGCGACTTCGTCATCATATTGCATTGCAAGGTAGACACTTCATGTAAACGATTATGTCAATGCTTTAACCCTTCACCTGAATCAGAGGTGCAGGAACTCTCCCAGTCCCATGCAATCCTCCCACCCGTCGTCGAATTGATCCAATCCTGATCTCACGCTATTATTTTGTAGATTTGATCCAGTTCATCATCACTTTCTTCATAATCGCAGACTGGTTCATTATATCGCGCTCCTTCTGCAAGGTCCAATGGTATTATAAAACGAAGCGACTTCATCTCAAACGACATTGTCCTCTTCTTCAAATTAATGACCCCATTCATATCAATACCCCAAATCAATTCCCAGGAGCGCGGGGTAGGGATTACTGTCATCAACAATTTTTATAACTTCAAAATCTGCTACCATGCTCGCACCTTCAATATCAACTGTTACTCCATATAACCGTCCCATGGGGATGATTTTCTGTTGGTTCGCCATTCTGAGCTGAATCGGACACCACTGCAACGCAGGTCTCCCAATCCTTTCCCATGTTTGTTTTGGTAATATGTTCGCATCGGACCCCAGATCTAAGATGACCTGATCCATCTCATAATCACCTATCTGTGTGTGAGCCTCATCTCGCGCCCTATTCATGCCTTATGTTTGCCAATTTTTCTGACTACGCGATGTCCATCAAGGGCTTTCTCTTTGTTGGTGCAATTATTTATTAATCCTGCGGGCCCTCCACAGCCTTGCTATCGTGCAACAGTTTCATGCAGGTCTCCAAAAACGTAGGGAGCACAGAGGGATCAACCTCTGCAAGCGCACTAATATCTTGCATCTTGTCCTGGCTTCCTGAGGTGGACGCCTCAACGAAGCTCTTCCTGGCTTCCATAAACGTCTCCTTAGCGCGCTCCAGATCAAAGCCGGCTTCTTTCTCTGGCACTTTGCAAACCCATTCTTCTTCTTCAGGTAGTTTACCCTTATCAGCGCTAATTGTCATTCCACTTCTTAGCACAATGTTAATGATCTGGCCTTCTTCGCGGGGCTCAGCCCTCATTAACTGTAGATTCTGCATGGGCTATTGAGGTTGTGTTTTCTTCTCTTGCATCTTAGCTATCAACACCGGGCATTCTTCTATAGTATGGTCAAACTGTCTGCAATATTGACATGACGGGTGTGTAGGATTCTGACATTCTCGCGCATAGTGCCCTGGCTGTCTGTAGTTGTAGCAGATGATCTGACCATGGCCTCTACCAGGCCCTCCTCCTCCTCGGCTCTGATAACCTTTGCGCGCTCCCCCGGCGCCCTAATCTGGAGGCTGAGTTTCTGGTTGCATTTGGTACGTAGGTGTTATTTCCATCATTAGCTCATAGCTTCAACAGTGACGCTCATCATGGCCCACAAATTTGCAGAAGTTACAGAACAACTGGTGGGGTGTTTGGATGAACTTTTGAAGTAAATGGCAGTTATCCGTCACATGTTGTCCAGCAACTTGACAAATAGCACACCATAGCGCGGCCCCCATGCTCGGCCCTGTTGGGGCTTCTGGCTTTATGGGAATTGGCCCCCCTCCTATAATATAATTCGCATACACTGCACAGTCATGTTTATCATGCCCCTATCCCTTGCACTTCAAACACCAAACTTCTGCGCGCACTTTTGGTTTAGTCTCCTTTTCTTTCTTCAAACTCTGTAACTCCAAGTGTAAGCTTGCTAATTGTGAGTGTATCTGTTGTACCCCCAATGTCGTATCCTGAATAGGTGAGGCATGCAACCTCATCGCGATTTCAAAGGCTTCTGCCTGTGTTCCTATCTTCTATTGTGACAGGGCAATTCTCAGGTGGGGCGGAAACGAAGCTATAAACCATTCGCAATGCTGACTATCTATGAGCTGCATGTTAGCTTCCCGAATCTGACACTTCAACATTTGATCTAATTCCCAAGGCGTCTCATCAACCCTCATCATGATTTCTTTGAATCCAATTACTAACTGTGAGTCAAACTTAGGCTTACTAAACTCTATGTTTAGAGTTGCCTTAGTCTCTGCTAGCGTTGCAAGCGAATTATCAAAACAATACTTAATATACCAGGTTAGCGCGTGATCCTGCAGAGCGGTAACCAATTGTGCCTTCTTTATATTGTCATGAGTAATTTGTTGCGCTATCCACACAACATTCGCAACAAACCAGAATTGCTCTGCATCTTCACTTCCTATTCCCTTGAAAATCGACATCTTCATCACATTCGCCATGTTGAATGGTGGTGGTGGAGGTGGAGGTGTGGGCAAAGGTGTATGCGGTGGAGGTGGAGGTGTGGGCAAAGGTGTATGCAGTGGAGGTGGAGGTGTGGGCGAAGGTCTTGTAGTGGAGGTGGGGGTAGAGTTGGATTGGACGAATGATTTACTCGACGAATCCCCTGAGTGATTAGCTGAACAGTGCTTCACGACGGAGTCCATTCAGCCCCTTCGTCGTCACTTAAAGGATGTCCAATCAATGGACTTTACTCTGGTCCTCATCCTTCGTGATTTCTAAAGAATCGTCCACTTCTCTTAGCTCCGAACATCAAGGTAATGGCATCACCCATTTCTCACAACATTTTAATCCAAGTATTCAATGATCTTAAGTACTTACCTCGATATCCTTTGAAAAATCATCGCTCCGCTTCGCTATAACTGACTACGGTATCAACTGCAAATTCTATAACAAATCCTCCTTAAATTTGATCGAGCCAATGATCGACAGCCTGCGCGATCTTGTTTTCAGAGGTTTCTAGCCGTCACACTAATTCTGGAGTCCACACTATAGGACTATCAAGCGTCCATCTTCCTTGGCTATCTGTCAATTTAGCTAACCACTCATACAGTTCAATGGGAAAGTGCAGAAGAAGATGTCATATATCTCTGTATAAAGATACCTATTCAACCACTCTTCCTTTGAAAAGCGCAAATACCTATTTTCTTGCGCCGCGAACTCGTGAATCTTTCGATCCAACCACTTTTCAATTTCTTTCTTGGTCGAATTCCAATGGTGTGACATCACACATCTCCTTCAAGCAGATCCCGGTCCCGGCAACGGAACCATTTGTTGGCTTGAGTGGGTCCTGACCCAGGTTCGGAGTTGGCTGCGCCAACCAACAAAACACTACACTATTGGCCCTTTCGGCAACAACCCGCGTAGCGCAGGCTGCAGTCTCACCCAAAGCCATATGGGGGGATGCAAGAACCAAGTTTCTGCATCCAGAGACTAGTGTGATGTCTTCCAGTGCAATCGTTCCTTCGCGCAAGTCGATAAGCTCTTAGGGCTCGCCGTTGGACTCTATTAAAAATCCTTCATACCTTCGCAAAGGTCTACGATCAGTCCTTGCGGACCTTTAACAGTCAACTAGCCTACTTACATGCATCGAAGAGTAGTCCTACACTAGTGTTCGCACAGATTTACTTAAGTTATTAGTAAACAAAAGAGAATTCATCAGAGTCTTCGCGAAAGTACTTAGACATGCATTGTAGACATCATTAACACTTATTTAAGAGAATCACGTAACAGTCAATTAACATTCCATCAAACACATCATTCATTGACAGCATACAATATTAACAAAGATAAATAGAAATACGCAAGAATTCTTTGGAAAATTGTCTTTATTGATCTTCACTTCAAGATTACAGACTCAACACTGCCCTGCGCATACAACTGCAAGGGCCCGCGCACTCAGCTACGAACTCTACCTAGGCCTTTGCACACTCAGCTGCAAGGGCCTGCGCACTCAGCTATGGACTCTACCTAGGCCTCTGCGCACTCAACTGCAAAGCCTTTCTTCTCCTATCTTACCCAGTTCTCTATCTTCGCTCTTCCACTTTTCAACCTAGTTTCCCTTTCCCTTTCACTAAGACTCACTACTTATAGACTTTTTCATACAATTCCATGGTCTGCAGACCATGGGTGAATCTCCAAACCGACTCAAAACTCATCCAAAACCAGGGCTAAGCCCCTTTGACCACTATTTACCTCCGCGCTCCGCATCCACAAATCATGGAGACTTTACATTATTTACAAAATTGTATCCAAAAATTGGGTTATCTTAACCCCAAACTAACCCAGGGGACCCCATCCCAACAAGCTGGAACTTTGATCCTCTGGACCTCCGGTCTCACACCTTGGCTTTTGGCTTTGGAATTTGACTTTCCCAGCTGAATCTCGAACTCCTTCTGAACCTCTGCGTGGTACTACGTTGCCTTTCTAAACCTCTCTGTCTTCTCTACCTTACACTCCCTAGATCTGGAAACTGCTCCTCAGGTCTACTATCCCTGCCCATCTCTTACTGCTTCGACTTTACTAAGTCACTTCTGGCAACCTGCAGCTGCTACTCAGGAAATCGACTTCCCAGCAAAATCGAACTGCACAAATGTGTTCTCCAAGTGCCCATCGAACTCCTTATAATCTCTCATTGGAGCACCAACAACAAAGATTAAAACATAATCAACGGCTAAGATTAATTGGGAGTTGATCCTTGTCTTCTTCTAGAAGATTCGCACCAAATTTAATTAATACCCTTTAATTAACCAGATTTCCTAAATTTAGATTTAGGGAACCAATTAAAAAACATAATTATTTTAATTAAATCATCTCTTGGTGGAATTTTTCCAAACGATTTATGGGTATTAGAAAATGCATGTGTCTTAGCCTCTCTGCAAAAACTTGAGGCTAGAGCACACTTGATGCTATAGAAATCAACATGCCCAAGATACTTTGGAAAAATACCAGCCACTCCTCTGAGACACAGTTGAGTGCCAATCATACTATTTTTGTAGGTTGAGGTGCTGCCCCAACTGATCCCGGATCTCTTGAACCCTGGTGAGGAAGGGGTTTATGCTTTCCCCTTTCTGCATCCTGGTGCATCTCAGCTTCTCCTCCACATACATCTTCTGCTGCTCGGAAGTGCCTTGGTATAGCGTGGAAAGTGTATCCCACACCTTTGGTCATTCCCTTGGCCGCTATGTGTGATATAACATGATCCCGGACACCATCTAGGATCAATCTCTTCGCCCTCGCCATCTGCTTTTGGTATTCCTTCAACTTATCGACATTCGTGGGGGTAGCTACTACTGCATCAATATATGGCTCCAGGCCATATTCATCCAAAAGGAAGGACATCCTTGCCTTCCAAACGACATAATTAGAAGCACCATCCAACCTGTTTTGACCTCGAAGTTCGGCAGTGGCCATCTTAGATGATGTTGAATGGGGAAAATTTTAAGAACCACCCAAAATTTATATGTATAATAAATGGGCGAATCCCCATGATACATAGGAAAAATTGGAGGCGATTTTATCAATTATATATGATGTATATATATTTTTTTTGGCGAATCTCTCACCAGATTATATTATCTTGTAAAGTCATGGCGAATCTTTCACCGAATTATAAAATCTTGTAAGATCTTGGCAAATATTTCACTGAATAATAAAACATTGTGAAGTCTTGGCGAATGATTTGTTAAAGTATGAAACCATATATGATAATATGAAAACATATTCATTAAATTGTAATATACTAACATACATGTTTGGAAAAAAGAAACATAATTTTCTCTTCCTACAAACAATGTTGCAAGTTTCAGTGGCCATGTTTGTCATGGTTCTTACTGTACACTCTTTCATATCCTTTTATTAGTTTTGATAATATTCCACAACAAAGTTCTTGTATGTGTTAATCTTGACCACCAATTCTATCAGGGTAGGAGAGGTTAATCTTTTCTCTACCACTTTTCTCAAGCTATGAGAGATTAATGTTTGTACAAATTTTGTTTTACATTTCTCCCAACTTTTATTTCCTTGAGTGTTTCTGTTAAGTTATGGTATGTTCTATGCTTATAACAATTTACTTCTTTTTCTTATTATATTACACAAATTAGCAATCACATGTACATAAAGTAAAGTGCAGATAGAACATTAAACGATCAATAGAAAACAAGCCAAGACAAGAGACACAAGATGCGGTGGCTAGCCAGGGACAAACCCCACAATGTGTGGGGAAACCATTTGATCAAATCTTCTTTTATCTTCAATAATTCAGCAGAGAGAAATAGTACAGTAAATCTGATTCATATCAGCAGTAGCAAACCCTAGATCAGCAGCATCAGCATTAGCGGCTTCATCATCAAACTAGGGCAAACGATATCTCACAAACCGACCGTCGGATCAGCTTGATTCCACCACCAAAAGTTGCAGCTTTCAAAGGAGGTTCAGATGAACCTACAACACAGTTCAGATGAGGAGATCTTCTAGTCCACGCAGGTCAAACTTTACTTCTGCAGTTGCAGCATCAATTTCAGCAGCTTCCAGCTTCAAACTAGGGTAGTCGATATCTTGCAAACCGTCCGGCGGAGTAACTTGATTCCACCACCAAAAGTTGCAACTTTCATAGGAGGTTCAGATGAACCTACAACGCAGTTCAGATGAGGAGATCTTCTATTCCACGCAGGTCAATCTTTATTTCTGCAGTTGCAGCGTCAGTTTCAGCAGCTTCCAACTTCACGTGTGAGGGAGAGACCTTTTTCTGTGCAGTAGAGAAGAGACTCTTTTCTGCGCAGTAGAGAGAGAGAGATGTGATGAAATGAGTTATTCCAAATGAGGAAAAGTCCTATATTTATATACAACGTTGGTGCTTGAATAGATGCGACTGTTGGGCTTCTAAGCCTACATGAGTTGTAGGTCGGCTTGATAATAATTCCATAATCAAAATAAATTCATATCTCCATGAATACTTATCAGAATCGGATGATCTTTATACCAATCCTACACCTCTCGACGAGAGGAATCTAATAA